>WOGP01004696.1:0-19136 GCA_015342065.1 Leptinotarsa undecemlineata
CTATTTGTAATTACTTTTTATATGTATCCGACCAAGATTTTATTTGACGTATCCCATCTATGTAATGTAGCACAAAGGATAAATAAACTCTATCTATCTATCTATTTATATAGATACAGGTACTATTTTCACACGTGGTGACACAAAACCGCTTTATTTTTGTGCATAAAACCGTACTTCAAACGCTATTTACATATGCTTTCATTTCTCGGTCAGAGAGGTGAAAATTCTGTTGAAGTTTGCATTTTAAAATTGTGCAACCAAGAACAGTCCAAATTCACAACACTAATATTTTGGCAAAAATTCGATGGAAGCATCAGATCTAGTTTAATTTGAGACTCCGTACTCTGTGATGAATGCGACTATTATATGAGATTATAAATACATTTCACATTTGGTGATAGACTAGTAGAATTGAATATTTATTCATGTATTCATAAAGAACAAAATTAAGAAATACTCTTTAAATAGATGCGATAAAATATATGTCCATCTTGACAATCATACTGGTTTAATAATCAAAAATATTTCATACAGCATTCTTAATTACTAATTATTAAATTATGTAATTCTTTCTTCTTCGTATTTCTCACAAATCAATCGAAAGCTACACGTTCTCTCGACGTTTTTTCTAAACACCACCCACATTCCGTATCACATTACCGAAATCATTTTAACGAGGTCTGTCACCATTAACCTCAATATTTACGGCTTTTGGCCTTTCTTGTAGTGAGTCAAATTAGAGACTATTTGTCACTATGTTCTTTCATAATGTAACGTTGATAGAATCATTACTCATACGAGTTAAATATTAAATTATTCGGTATGGCACCATAGGAAATATGCTCGTTTCTAATATATGAAATAATAATCATGAAATATGAGATTCTAGCAGATACTCAACTTCTGCGAGTTGTCGTTCGTATGGGGGCGACAGCTGATTAACGGAAAAACAGATTTTTAAACAGACTCCTAGATACTGCGTGAACAATTAATTTTTCCATAATTTTGAAAGTGACACGCATTTGGTGTGAACGTGGATAAAATATTGATAAGAAAAAGGTTCCCAGCTGATTTTTTCACCACTAGAAAGATAGATTACCAACGAGAAATATTTTATTTTTGGAAGAAATTATCATGCCTCAATTGTAGTCGAAACATCATTGTCCTTCAACGAAGAGGTGCATTATATCCCGATGATGCGAAACGTCATTCGAAAAACTGTGCATTTATTTTGGCGTGGAAAAAGTTTGATTGTATAGACCACCTAGGTTTATACAATCATAAAGATTTTCGAAACAAAGTTTGAACTTACTATAATACCCATTTCAACGATAATAAGAAAAACCGTTAATTTGGTATGGGCAACCATTAGTATAAGAAGGTTGCATCGCCTACAGCTGAAGTCTATTAATATTATTGATTCTATCAATATCACTTCAGCATACTATTAAATTTTGACAACTGATGGACCTGATAATTCAACTTTGTAATGCAGTTTTCAATATCATCTTCGATATTGACTAAGACTTTTCCTAATAGTCACTTCACCTTATTGGAGAAAATAGCTCAACTGGGTTCAAATCTCTCACTATCTCAACTTTCACTCTCTTATTTCTATCAGAGAACTAATGTTATTTTTTATAATGGATTTGTGTCTGCACCATACTTATCAACATCCGGTGTACCTACCACAAGGCTCCAATCTGGGATCCCTGCTTTTCCTCATCTTCATAAATTATCTCGCCTCCGAGCTTTCGTGTGGCAATTCACTTTTTGCAGACGATTCGAACATGTTTTCATCTATTACAAGTTTAGAGAGCTGCTCTTATCTCCAGTCTCAATTAGACTCGATAGATAACTGGTGTTGAATCAATAAATTGGCAATGCCAATATTTTTGTGTGTTTTTATACTTAAGAGGATGAAATACTTCTTCGCGAAGAAGCTGTCAAAGATCTAGGGATGATGTTCGACAGTAGTGTGACATTTGTTGGCCAGACCAATACTGTCGCGGCATCGGCTAGAAAAATTCTTGGCTCTATTCTGCGCAACTGTAAATTATTCACCAATATTATCGCCTTAAACATACTTATATATATCTTTCGTTCGCTCCAAGTTATATTATGCTACTTTGATTTGGTATCCTTCTATAATGTACATAAGGAAACCTTGGAAACTGTGCAAAGGTGTTTTCTGAAGTTTCTTACATTTAGAACTGATGGCGTGTACACTGATAAAGGAAATGACCATTACACACTACTTCAAAGATTCAGTACGCCTTCCTTGGAACAATTTCATCAAGTATTGTTATGTTATACGAAATTTTGCTTTGTTTCATTAATGCACCCTCGTTACTTAGAACAAATTAACTTCAACGTATCTCAAGCTACTACACGTAAACAAATCACTTTCTACACACTTTTTACTACATCCAACCTTGGAAAAGTGGCTCCTATAAATTTGTGTGTGAAAATTACAATACCCACTGTAGTTAATGCGATATAAATTTCGTCCACTGAAGACCATATTATCCGAAATTATTTACAAATAATACTTAATTATTAAGTCATTTTTTTTCTTAATTCTGTCATATATGTGAATTTATTTCTTAATTTGTCAATTTCTTAATATGTCAATCTTTTGTTATATATTTAGTATAAGTATCCTTTATTTATACTGCATTATTAAATTGTATATTGTGCTGTGAATGGATTCATCTGTTGGGCATTACATTTTTTTTTCTTCTTCTAATAAAACTGAAACTTATTCCACAGAGATTCATGTTATGCGGACTATGATAAATCCCTTCAGCTTTGTGAATTTCAATAATATAATTCAAAAATTATATTCACGATTCATCATAGATCCATAAGAGGATTTGTCCTTCAATAGAATCGGATGAACGTTCATCATAAATGAAGCCTTGCATTTTCCGATGAATCAAAATGAAAATAACTAAGCTCGTTATAGAAAGATTAATTAGTCGAAAGCAGTTGATAAAATCGTGATTTAAAACTTAAGCTCGTTTATTATAACGCATTCATTTATTGAATATATGTGTAAATACTTGGTAATTATTTTAATGTTCAGGTATGCCGCTTACCCCTTTGGTTCGTCAAAGGTTCTCTCTTTGGAAATAATCCAACACCTCCACTGCTCACAGCAGAACTGAAATTGTAGTGTTCAAGTTCTGGCATGTGGGAACTGCCCAAATTGAACATTTGTGCTACTCACCATATTTTTACCAGATCCACTGATGAAACAGATCATCAATAATAATTTGACTATGGACAACTGACAGACTAATGTCTCACAATATACTCACCGATGGGTACAATCAATAAATCGAGTATTTGAATACGAAGGTGGTAGTTTAGTTTGGTTACTATTTCTAAATAAAGATATATGAATCTGCTTTCTATTTCAACATTCATTACGTTCAGTTAAACTTGATAGTAAATTAGGATAATTTATACAAATCACGCTATCAGCTATTGGTTCTAGAGGTTATTTCATTTATAGCCCTCCTCCCCTCCCCTCCAATATCGAAAACGTCGTTTATTATAGTTTCCTAATAGCACTACCTATTCAAACTTCATTGATGGATAGGTAACGATTAACGTGAGCATGTAATACGTATCATCACCAAGGGAACATAGATGTAAACTTTCCAAAAAACCTAACTTCAGACCTTGTTCTACTTCAAGGAAAAATGACATTCACATTTCCACAAGTGACAAATATGGAAGTTATACTATAGAAAACACAAAAAGCAATGTATATGGTAAACAAAAAATTCACAACCAAAAAATAATAAGAAACGGCAATCACTCAACTTGTTTATGAAATTATTGAAACTACTATTATTATTCCATAACGAATCATGACATAATCTTCCGATGATGCTTTCTTAGTTAGCAAAACACGCGCCAAATTGATGTGGTGTCAGAAAAGTGTTTTCAATAGATTCATTTGATACCCCTACGCATTGGGCGGTATATACAGATTTTGCATTGAGATATGCATGTATATAATATGAATTTTTGTATCTTTTTGAAAATAAATATTCTTCTATCTTTTCCAACTCATTATTCAGAAAGTGACAAATGCCTACCAGTTCAGGAAAAGTTCAATCATTTGGGAGATGATTATGAATAAATAAAATCTTCGGTTACTTTATTATTTCTTATATTATATCATACCGTATTCATACATTCGTAATCAATGGTGAATAAAAAAATCAACATAAGAATTCACAAGAAATCATACCTACTTACCACACAAAACTTATCTTTATAGAAACTGACCTCTTCGATTTGAGACAATTTTGCTTCTATCACATTATCTCAAGGCAACAAATCATTCGTAACAACTTCAGTACTAACGAACAAAGTTATTGTTTATTATTGTGGTGCTGGAGTGTCTTGCTGTTGAAGTGGAATGTATTTGTATCGTTATTTCTGTACTCCTATCGCTACCACTCGAATCTGTACTGGTTCAGGTAATTGAAAATGCTGTTGAATATATTTAATGAATGTATATTTTACGGAGTTACAAAAACCAAAATTTTTAACTGTCGTTGTTTGACAATCAATCTCCTTCTGTCATCATGACAGTTGTCATAAAACATGACAGGGGCGTATCATACAGTTATGATACAAGATATGAAATCTACCAAGTACGTTTCTCCAAATCAGAGATCGATCCAATTTCTAGGACACTCAATTTCAAGATGATACCCTGAATTGAAAGTATCTACTCCTATCTCTCTTTTAAAGAAATGACTGGAACATTTAGTAAACAAAATTCCTATGATTCACAATTATAATGATTTCGAAAATTTGTATAAACTAAGATCTACCGTTTTTAATTTCCACTCACAAGTTTCACTATCAAATAGTTGTTTAATAATTCATTAGTTATTTTTCATTCTCAATATTTCAACTTATTCATTCAGTTTCAGCTTCCATGATTCATTGATTTATTGTATCTGCTCACCATATGACGCCTCCTGAGGTATTCGTGACAAAAAGATGTCAAAAAGATGAATCGGAACCCTCTAATCGAAAAAAACCACAAAAAACGACAATGCGAGGCATTAAATAGTACGACTCTCTATGAAGCATGGAGTAACCAAAGAACTTGACTCTGATGAGATGGACGATGACTGAACGATCCCAACCGCACTTTATGTAACATCGAATCAGGAGCAGTAGCTTCTTAATTTTCGAAGTCTTGAACCACCAACAAATTTCTGACTTTAGGTGATGCATCCAGAAATCGTGTCTCTTGAATATGCCTTGTAGCAGGTAATAGCAGAAGCAAAATCTGCATCTGAGCAGGTGAGGAAACGCTTGCGTTCAAACGATGATTCATACAAACCAGAGGTAAAAACTCTTCATGGCTAAATCTTAATCACTGTCAGAAACAGCTTACTTGCAGATTCCCTCTCATGAAAAAGTTGCTCTGGTCATTAGGTTGTGAATATTGGCCTCTGAATATAATAGTCTCAATATCGACCAAGAAATACTAGAGTATGCCATTATGGTTACCATAGATGATTTTTCATAAGATCTACAATTACGGTTGCTTACAAATCTGAAGGAGCTAGTAGCAGACTGATTACTGATCAGATCCCCACTAGATTGGGGACATTCCTTCTTCAGAAGGAAATTCATGGTAGCAAAGAACATACTTGGTGTCTGCCATGCTGCAGACTAGATCTAGTTTTCAGCGTTCCACTCTTGCTAACTGATCTGAACTATCAGTCACCAATGGAAGTAATCGGCTTCCTTGATATATTTTCTTGAATTTTAATCCGTATGAGCTACAACTATGCTTATAATTTGCTTGCCTCTTGGTGAGGTGTGTTAGACTTTGAGCTCATGTCGACTGTTATATATTGAGTTATGAATCGTCAATATTGAAAACATATTTGATCATCGTTGGATATTCCTACATATCAATGCAGCCATGAGACTGCGATATATTGCCAATAAACCCACTGCAGATGAAGAATAAATCGCACGAGAGCAGTGCCGTATTCGATAATAACAGTTTGGTTTTCTTGAGAGACTTCGTGCCTCACAATGTTGCGAGGTCAACTACTTCTAGATCTTTAATCTTCAATGAGATATTATACCCAGTTAATAACTTTAGACATCATTTATCAATTGAAGGCGATATGACATTAGCCGAGTCAGCTAGTATTATATTATGATGATACCAACTACTGCTCTTATAATCTGAAATAATTCAGACGAAACTATAAATTTTAAAACTAATTAGATCAACGAATCGAATCACCTAATTAATTTCCCTCATTACCAGTTCCGAAGTCATTGTAACATCATCTGAATGCAACCCCGAATCAATTTCGGCGTGTCACATAAAACCCATGACAACCCTAATCAAGAGGTAACATGAAAATCCCTCTGGAAAACCTGAAGACTCAACTTCTCAGCGCCGAAAATGGAACGGTCCATTGATTTCCAGCAGAGGAAATTGTTAAAGGGCACACAGCCCGGAAATTGGAAGCCAATAAATTGACGAGGGGACTGCCTCAGATATCACCGACATACGACAATAGACGTTTCGCCTCAACTTTGCAAACTTAATTTCACACGTTAGTGCACATGCACCCGAATTTTCTTGGGAATGTAAATGCGCTGCCGCAGATATCGTATTTGATTTCGGCGAAAAATTCGGGACAGAGGGAACGGAAATAGTCCAGGACTATACGTTCTCCATTCATGCGGTGAGAAGGTTTTAAAACGAGAAAGAGTTGAGATGGCAACGTTCTCGCCTCTGTTCCACTTCATATATAAATAATATGGAACCCACGCGAAAGGAAGAAGGTTTCAAAACGAGAGGTTCGAGATTAAAACCTTCTTGTCCCTGTTCTACTTCATATGTAAATAATATGGAATTCACTCAAGTAACAAGAAGGTTTAAAAGCTAGAGGGAGTTGAGATCAAAATGTTCTCGCCTCTGTTCCACTTCATATGTAAATAATATGGAACCCACTCAAGGGGCAAGAAGGTTTCAAAACGAGACACTCGAGATCAAAACTTTCTTGTCCCTGTTCTACTTCATATGTGAATAATATGGAATTCACTCAAGGGACAAGAAGGTTTTAAAGCTGGAGGGATTTGAGATCAAAATGTTCTCGCCCCTGTTCCACTTTGTTTGTAAATTAAATGGAATCCACTCAAGGGGCAAGAAGGTTTCAAAGCTAGAACGAGTAGAGATCAAAACGTTCTTGGCCTCTTCCACTTCATATCTGGGTAATATGGAACCCACTCAAGAGGAAATAATGTTTCAAATCGAGAGAGAGTCGATATCAAAACTTTCTTGCTCCTGTTTCACTTCGTATGTAAATAATATGGAATCCACTCGAGGGGCAAGAAGGTTTCAAAGGTAGACAGAGTAGTCGAGATCAAAACGTTTTTGCCTCTGTTCTACTTCATATGTGTATAATATGGAATCCACTCAAAGTGCAAGAAGGTAGCAGAGCGAGAGTTGAGATCGGACTATTCTTGCCCCTGTTCCATTTCAAATGTCAATAATATGGCGAGTAGATTTAAAAGCCACAGGGATTCGTATTCTTATGCCAATAATATGGAGCCTACTTATGAGGGAAGCAGGTTTCGAAGCGAGACAGAAACCAGATCAACAAGTTCTTGTCCCTGTTCTACTTCCTGTATGAATGACCGACTATGTGAATTAATTGTAATCCACTTACGAGGCGAGAAGGTTAAGAAGTGAACGAAATTCGAGATTAAAAATGTTGCGAAGAATTCCATAGAACTGGGATCCACTTACGGGGCGAGAAGGTTTCGAAACGGGTGAAATTCCATTCCGAAGCCAAAGAAAGTTAATCCCGGTGAACTATTGAGACCAAGAAAAAATAAGCGTAGGTACACGACGTTTGACTATAGTAGTAGCTAGTACAGTAACAGCCGTATCTCTTTATTCCTTCCAAACTGGTTTCTAAAATTGAAGTGTTCAAATTGTTGTGTGTGTTGGAAAAAACTCTAGTAATATTCATTACTACACCAAAGGTTCCAAAAAGTGCATCACAATTACAAACAGTCGTGTTGAAAATCGAATATGGAAATATAGTAAATTTACATTTGAAAAGTCAATGAGACAAAGATAAATAAGATAACTAATGGTAGCAGTATCTCAAATAACTCACAGTTTAGATAGCAAAAATACTATTTATAGAACTTTCAATAGACAAATCGTATATAAGAACATTTCATAACGACGTGTACTGATCACAGTAGACTGGCCATAGAATTGTTTATTTCATTCCAGAAAATACTTCGCTATCATTCTATCAGAAACACCAGGTAATTGTATGTATGTATGAATGATTGATGACTTGTTTACTTTATGGTAATTCATGATCACTTGAATGAAATGAAGGAAAACACTTTTGTCTAAATATCACTGGTAGATGTTATTTATAACCACCAGTGTTTTTATTCATTTCATTCAAGTCATGAGGTTTTGGCTTGTACATTTCCCGAAAAACGAAAGTGTCAATTCTGAAGTGAAAATTTCACTTTGGACTGAATGAAAATGAACTGTTCTCTCCTTCGCAAAACCTAATGTATCCATTCAAAGTTTATTCCCTAACAATACGCATTTTCAATGTTGCCATATAAGTGGTTATTATACTAGTTTGTACGTTTAGCTGAGGAGCTTTATTCAGAATATAAATATGTTGTTGTATTGGTTTTCTTCTAGATAATAAGACGGCTCATTGTTATTTTACTATAGTTTTCTACGTTTGAATATAAAATCAAGACGTTCGTAGAATCCAAGTTTTTAATAATATCGACTGATAGAATCTCTTTGTCAAATGTGATATTGAGTTGAAATTGACCATGACAGTTTCCACAAACGAATTGAGTTGATGAAAATCAATTCCAAAGTAGTTTTTTCTGTGTTATTTTGTGGACTAGACCCATTGAAGAATCAAATGAAAAAAATGCTCTCAAGCGCTAAATTTGCTTTGACGTTTGTAACAATTTTATGAATCAAAAACAGATTTGACAAAAGAGACTTTCACAGAAAAAAAATCTTTTTTGTGAAAATACTTTTAGAGATGCAGTTTTCTCAAATCCGTGACTTATTTACAAAAATTGTTTAAAACTATGTAAAGAAATTCATGATGGACAAGCTTATTAGGGCCCACAAAAAAATTCAGCTGTCTACAAACTTTTCAGCAATAGAAATCTAATACTCTTGGACTACAGATATCAGCTTTGGTTTTGGAGAAAAATTCGGCACAGAGAAAAGAGAAATACATGCGAGATCGAAATTCAGAAACTGACGGTCGGACGCAGCCACCTGAAAATTGGTCATACTTCAGCGCTTTCCAGCTGATGACTGGCGATGCTGAATTGAATATGTACCAGGCCACAGGGAAAATAATCGAGTTAGTTTCTGCATAGAGAGTGTTATATCACTGGCTACTACTTTCCAATTAACGGATTTGTATCTGACACAGAACTGATGTCAATAAATTGAATTTTTATTTTTTCCAGTGAGAGATTAAGCAGATCAACCTTCATATTTGAATATTCGAAATTGGTCAATTTCAAACATTTTGGGAAAGATTACAAACATCTTGACAGTGAATTATTGAGGATGATTACCAATCTATCAGCTCATGATGATTATTATACGGTTTTTATTCTGAAATCCATTCATAACAATAGGGGTTGCTGCTCAAATCATCAGCTGACTCTGTATTTTGGCCAAATGTACCCGATCAGGAAGGCAACCAAAATAGAGACACTGTTTCTGGAGCATGTTATGATTTGATCATTTATAAAAAATATTTCGGAAGTTATACCTGCATATATGAATCTCATATGATAAGAAGAGGCAGTATCAACGTTTCCCACTGTCTGAAGAGTACTTAGTTTCTTGGGTTCACAAATCTGTTAAAAATAAATATGTTTTTCGTTATTCAGCTGTTAATCATCTATTTACCCTGGCTATAGAAAATATGTTGCTTTGGAATAATGAATTCACTTTCATATAACTAAGATGTACTTGTGATGCACTTTTTGGAACCTTTGATGTAGTAATGAATATTACTGGCGAAAAAACAGTAACAAGGCAACTTGAGCCATCATTTAAGATTTTTTCAAGCTTAGTAGCTGGTCAACTAGTAGATGCTCTGCAACTACCTATTGCTTCATATTTGGGCAGCTCATAGGTTGTTTCTACTATAATAACCAAGAATCCTTCCTACTAGTAGTATGGGGTTTTCAGCTCTGTGCTTATCTATTTTGAAACATTCAGAAATTTGTTATATTTTTATTAGAGTGGCATTATGTCTAGCCACTATGCTAGACACTAGCTGTATACACACCTCAGCAATGCTTTATGAAGCTCAGATCAGATTTTCTTTGGGTATTGTTCTCATGTATGAAGCTCCGTCCCTAAGCATATCTTGGAGCTGCTGAATTCCATCCAGAAAAGAGCCATCCGCCTGAGTGGAGACACGAAAACCTTGATTATCTGAAACATCGAAGCAAGATTGGAGATTTGTCACTTTTCTATTGATACTTTCACGAGAGGTGTTCATATGTACCGTTACCAAGAGCGGTACATATCAGAACCACCCGACGGACCCTGACTGCTCATCTTTTTGATTTCCCTGTAGTGATGGTGTTTTGTCAAAAAAAGTACCGAGATAACAATAGTGTGCAATTAAAGTTTCGTCACCCGGAATTGGTTGCATTATTCTGGGGGCATGCATAGTCTCATTTCATATCTTCACTATTGCCAAAGTTCTATTTCATAAGTTGTTCACGTTACATAGATGATACTTTATTTGGGAATAATTAGTATAACTGGTTCTCCACTTAATAAGAGGAAGTCTGTTTTACTCCACCACTTCTGACTGAGCTAGTACAGGCTCTTATATCAGTTACCTTCAGTATCCATAGTAAGGTATGAAACTGACTCCTAGATGACTCTAGATTTGTTGAACGGTTGCAGATCAGATAATCTCCTTCTTTTAACCCGATGTTACAGGAAGGACAGTTGGGGTCGTTTAGTCAGGTTATTGACCTGCTCGAGGGAAGATTGTTTCCTCTCTTGATGCAGATTCTGCTTCTACAGCTCAAGAATGTAGTGCAGATTCATGAATATCCTGCCCTTGATGAGGCGATAAGTAAGTTCCCAGCTACAATATTCAGCCTTCCAGGTTTGTTCAGAGTTGATAAACTGAGAAGCTCTTTCGCCTTATCCATTGTTACAAGAAGGACAACCGATGTCTATTTTTTCTGTTGACTAATATTATTTGCGAGATCTGTTTCAGTGGAGATTCTGTTTTCTCCGGATGTAGATTCTGCTTCTGCTGCTCAAGAATGAAGTGAAAGGCAGATTCACCTAGCCTCCTGGGTTTGTCCAACAGATGGAGAACTAAGGAACACCTATAATTATTGTTTCGATGTCCGGATATGACTCTTAGGGTCATCAGAGGGCGTCTGGTATCTCGATGGTTCTGTGATAATTTTAATGTAATACATTCGCCTGATATGATAACACACGTGAGGATGAGTTGCCATTTAAAATGACTCCTACCTTCACCGGCAAGGGTAATCTAATGCTCTTCGCTACGTAATATAAAGAAAAGTATTTGGAAGTTTTGAATGGATTGACCTTTTTCACAATGGATACCGAAATTTGAAAAAAACGCTAACAATAAAATCCCCAGCGTCAATGTCATATCCTCGGAAACAAAATTAATCTTTTACATAAAATTCCCTCCAGGACATCCCCATTTTTCATTACAGAACTGTCATTGTTAGAGTCCACTGCGATAAGTAGATTACTTTTGGCATTATTTTTGTCAAACAGTCATATCAGCTGGTGGCAGATAGTCGTATGAATGGGCGCTGAAATTCAATTTCTCTCTTCGGACTCTATATTCGGAAAAGCTATTCAGCTTGTCCATTGAGGCCGAATTATCCCGGGGAAATATTTTTCAGCTGCGGACGCGTCGTTCCAGAAGGAAAAATTAGTCCATATCTTAATATTTCCACGTCAACAGGATTGTGACGGGATGATCGCAGGTTTCTAGTCGAAGGAATTAGCTGAAAGCTACAATTTTTTGTTGTTTGGAAAAAAAGTTATGTTGCAGAATTTTATAAGAAATTCGGTATAGCCCTGGAAGAATATGCCGTATACAAAATATACAGTAAATATATATTCTTCAATAAGATGAATATATAAATGAAAGCTCTAGAAACATTTGAATTGAATGGTTGTGTTATGAATTAATGAACGTATTCATTACTAAGTGGTAGGAGATCATCATGAAAAACGAGAAACGAAACTTTCTATATTTTTTGGTACTCTTGGTTGAACCATAACTTCTGAGATGCTTGATGGTACTTCATTTTAAGTTCAAAGAAGTATGTGGCTTGTCTATCTGTACTAGTTTTTTTCAATAAATTGATGGATGTAGCCATTACTAGGTGGTAGGAGATCATGCAAAATGAGAAATGAAAGTTTCTGTTTTTACTACTTGAATAGGTAATTTTATCTCTTTGGTACTCTTGGTTGAACCATAACTTCTGAGATGATTGATGGTACTTAATTTTCAGTTCAAAGAAACATGTGGCTTGTCCAGCTGTACTAGTTTCTTTCAATAAATTGATGGATATAGCTTTTACTATGTGATAAGAGGTCATCATAAAAATGGATCTTACTATGTTTTTTTACCATTTGAATAAAGTGAAAACATAAAGAGTTCAATTTATCATATTGAGTTATGGATTTTTTAATGAATTTGCAATATTATACTTGAAGTAAAACTGAGTATCAAATAATAAATCAACCATATGAATCGGTAAGAAAGAAGTAAAACATTTCTCCAGTCACTAGGATAATCCACTTTGAATAAATAAGGGCCGGTTTATCAATCGCCAGCTAATCTCATTTGACTAACGGTTTTGTCTTAGCTACTAGTCAAACTGTTTTTCGTTATCATGTTACCATCAACTGGTAGCTAATGTCTCAGTGACCGTAACAATCGCTAGAAAGTGATAGTTTTTTATTTAAGCTGACAGTTATGTCACAGAATATCAGTTCTGATATTCTGTGGTTATATGGTCGCCCATGCGAAATTAGGTTATTTATGTTTTTTGTGATACAAATGTTATTTGAAAAATAGTTTCTGCAAGTAAAGGGTAAATTACTGTATTGTTTAATTATGGAAGCTTTCCATTTGTTAAATGACGAAGATGAGGATATAGTGGAGTTCATTGAAGCACAAAGAAGACCTTATTACATTGTTAATGAACGTAATGATGCTTTCAATGAATTAGATGAGGTGGAGTTTGTGAGAAGATTCAGATTGGAGAAAAATACAGTATTATTCATATTAGAACGAATAGAGCAAGCACTTGAAACACCAACAGATAGGTAAGAGTGATTGTATCTTTGTCGTAGCAGATTCAAATTTTATGTTTATTTCAGGAATTCTTCCATCAGTCCAATTAACCAATTGTTACTGACATTGAGGTTCTATGCAACAGGAAGTTTTTTAATAACTGTTGGTGATTACATGCATGTTAGTAAAAGTTCAGCTAGTAACCTAATAAAAAAGGTTTCGTTAGCTCTGGCATCGCTCGCCCCAAGGTACATAATGATGCCAAGAAATGAAAATGAAGTGTCACTTAAGCGTATGCAGTTTTATAATAAAGCAAGCCTTCCTAGAGTTATTGGCTCACTAGATTGCACACATATAAAAATTCAATCTCCTGGTAATATCTTATCAAAATGAAGGGATAAATGAATAAATTATTGTTTTAGGTAAAGATAATGCTGAACTCTTCAGAAACCGAAAAGGATATTTTTCAATAAATGTTCAAACTGTTAGTTCAACAGATTTGAAGATCATGGATCTAGTTGCCCGTTGGCCAGGTTCTACACATGACCAAACCATCTTTGATAATTCCAATTTAAAACGTAGACTGGGAAATGGTGAATTTGGTAATAGTTTATTAGTGGCAGATAGTGGCTATGCCAATACTCAACACATTATCACACCATTGCTGACACCAAGTAATGAAGTAGAGCAGTTGTATAATGAATCAGGTGATTGTTGATTTCATAATATTAAGTTATGTCAGCTAAAAAAAAATATTTAAATTTCATACAATATTTCAAAAAGAAATTTTTATAGTAAAGTTTTTTACTGAAATGATATTTCAAGCTAATGAGTTCAATAATATATTTTTAAACTCTCTCTGCAGTTTATATTTCATGTTTCTGTAATTACTTTTTTTTTAGTAACATGAACTAGGAATCCAGTAGAACGTCAATATGGTGTGTGGAAAAGGAGGTTTCCTGTTTTAGCATTAGGGCTTCGACTTAAATTAGAAACTGCACTAACAGTCATTGTTGCTGTAGGTGTGTTGCATAATATTGCCATAGATAAAAGAGAACAAGAACCACCCCTGGATCAAGAAGTCAATTTAGCTAATATAAATTATGTTGAAGACATTGAAGCTGATCCTCCAGACCATAATATTAACAATGCTAGAGAAATGTTATTAAATGAATATTTTCCAGCTTTAGTTCGCGAAAGAAGAGAAATATAAAGATATTATATTCTGATTTATTTTACAAACAGTAAATCCAATTTCAAAAATAATGTATTTTATTTATATTCATCTGATGATGAGAAAAGATTCAGGTTAAAAATATAAGGGTATAATGGAAAATTCAATAGTTTTAAGTTTCATAAGAACAACACTTGGAAAGTGCACATCAGGAAATAAATAAAAAAAAAACTATAAATCATTTTCATAGTAATAAATAAATTTTCTGGCAGAACATTACATTTCAGTTAGGTAGTAATATCACATTCATGTCTTGAGTACCTATGAAAATAAAATAAATAAGTATAAAGTAAATAAAAAAAATAAAGTAATTAAACTTCAAATATCTATCAATAATCAACAGAACATAAAAAAATGAAATAAACAACAATTCTGACAAACGAAAAATAAACAAGGAAAAATTTATAGATATCACAAGTTCACTCTGAAATTAATAGCAACAAACTAAATCTTTGATTTTATCTTTTCAAACTCATATTTTAGCAGACTTATTTTCAATTCTTGCTCGTTGGTTTTCAATTCCAGAATCTTCATTTTATCGTTGTGTTCTTTTCTATTTTGCTCCAGCATTTCTTCTGCGACTTTTTTTTCAAGTGCCACTACCTCAATTTTTTTTCAGCTAGCAATTCAAATTTGGCTCCAGCCGAGGACATACATTTTTTTTCAGAGAAACAGGCCTTCTTCGGCTGTGCCAAGTTCCTAAAATGATATCTGAATTAAATCTATAATTGTTCAGTAAGACATGCCCCTCTATGTTTTTGAGGTACTTGAAACACTTTGGCATGCCCTTCAGAAATATTAAATCTCTTCCTCATTAATGTTTGGAGTTTTATCATAAGAATGGTCAGAGACGTAGTTAAAATCTACATTTTCTTTGTCTGCCATTGTTATAGTACTTATATCACATTCAGTTTCTATAACATTTTCATCTTCATTAACTGAGTTTTCATGCGGTTTCAATATTGGATTGATATGTGTTTTCAACATTTTATTATTTGGTGGAGTCCAATCGTCCAGTACACTTTCAGTTTGACTTTCCTCAACTTGGGTATCTTCATAAGAGAGTCCTGATATACCCCTAGGAGACATCAATAGAGAAAAATGAATACGTGTATTACTTGATAAAATAATACAATTTCAAACAACACTTGTACCTACCAGCCACACCATCTGAATCAAAAGTATTTTGAAGGCCTTGAATACTGAAACTGATTGTTTCTGTCAATATTTTCTCTTCCTCCGTTTTTGCCAACCTTAGTTAACTTACAGTTATTCATCATCAGTCAGGGTATGATAAACGATTTGAGCAGTAACTGCAACATTCACTATCAGCTAAGCTTAGCTTCGAGGTAGCTAACAGGAGCATTTAACTACGTATTGATAAACCGGCCCTTAGTCGATAATTATTACCCAGACAAGAGCCATTAGAGCTCTGGCCGGTATAACCCAAACTGAAAGCTGTAAACCATGGTTCATTAAGTTCAACATACTGACACTTCCGTCAGCAATTATTTACAACGAACTGATCTACGTAAAAACGCACATGCATTTGTACAGACTTAATGGAGATTCACACAATTATCGCTATTCCAAAATAACAGATCAACCTCTACGAATGAAAAATTTATTGGTATCAGATTATTCAATTCTCTACCAGACTTCATCAAAGAAGCTTCAATAGCCATTTTTGAAGCCAAACTAAAAACTCACTTACAATGCTCTGCCTATTATGACATCTCTGAATTTAGATTTCCTCAATGTTAGTCAATAAACAGTGTGTAATATTATTGAACCCATTTTAACAAATATGAAAATAAATTTTATAAATTTTGAAAGTTGGAATCCAAAAAAACAGTGACGTGAAAGTGTATAAGTATTATTGTGAAATCCAATATGTATATTTTATTCGAATTGAAGGGGTTATATTGAATGTCATTACGATGTTATCGATGGCATAAGCAGATCAAGATTTTTTTTCTTTCGTATAATCCAATTTTTATATGAAAGTAACTGTCAGGAGGACTTTCTTTCAGTTTGTGTCTGAAATTACTTCTTTGCATGATCTACACATCCATGTCTAGAGTTACTTATTTCCAAATTGATTACTTCCTTCCTTTCTTTGGAAGACTCCCTTATCCTTTTTTTGTATCAAGATGGAGTAGTAGAAAGCCAAAAATTTACTATATTTTATTCATAAACAAATTTTATTTAGTTTTAGGATAAGGTGTAGTCAATGACTTGTTAAAACACTATGTTTTGTGATACTGATCAATAAAGTACAATACAATACAATATCTATTCTAATAAAAAAGATGAATGTGTCAGACGAAGCTTGTTACTTGAAAATTGCGGGAGTGAAATTTTGCTTTTGCACCTTAGCCATCAATGATTATGGTAAAATTCGGTTCTCTCATGAATATTTACGTGAAGTGGTTGTATTTACGAGGTAGGTATTGATATGATAAGTTCAGAAGTTATCATTGAAAGGAAACTCCCCTCGTCTAATACTAATAAATGAATAAACTGAACTGTTAGAAACCCACTCTGGGATTTCACTCTTATAATCCCTGTGGATTGTCTGAAGCAACAATAGAGAGAAGATATATCTACTTTGATCTCCGTATCAAATTCCAGAGTTGAATATTTGTCTCATACGAATACGTATTATTGTCGCTACGTGCTCCGTGTACGGTATAACTGTTAACGAATTGTCATATATCGATGTCATGATTAGAATATTTTCTTTATGATGGTTTTTTTCAATTATATTTTTCTCCCTAGAAAAAACTCCGATTTTTCCAATTTTTTACTGATTTCATGATTAGAGAAGTTTATAATTAACAATTTATTCATTTCCTGTCTGCCGGAAAGCCTGAAAATGCCTAACGATTTTTCTTGTTCATGCTAAAGCGTTCGATACTGTAGCACACGCGAATTCGTTTAATAAATTATATCAGTATAGTGTATAAAATCCAACTTTCCGTTTGCTGCAGAAATATCTAGAGCACAGGATACAGAAATGTGAAATTGACAATTATCACTTTTATAGAGAAATTACAACGGATGTACTTCAAGAAACGGTCCTTGGTCCAATACTTCAGATGAGATACTCATTCTAATTATATAGTGAAGCGAATGAGATTCCTATTAAAAAATTATGTTAGTCTGAACGAAATTTTGGACAGAAAATTATGATATACACTTCCTTAGCCGAATCGTTCTTAAGATATTGCATAACTGCCTGCAGTGGTATGTATGTCGATTACAAGCTATTCTAAACACAATTCACACAAAATCTGGAAGACGGAAACCCTTCCCTAGTGAACGAATGTATGAAGTTGATGAAGTTTTCAATCTACAATGCCAATAATAATAATAATGATAATAACACAAGATGGACCTAAGATCACGTCGGCGAGACCACACGCGTCTCGTATCCAATGTGTGATGGATTACTGGGCGGCCAATAGGACTTTCACGCCCGTAGTGCGGCGAATAGCCTCCAATCTACGACGTATCCATCACACTTTGAGCCAAGACGTGCTGCTGACCACCAAACAGCACTGCCTTGATAGGATACGAATGCTAGTGGCTGCTAAGAAGTCACTAGTGAGGCGAGCGAGAAGTATCGCGGAAAATCTTAGGTTCCGCGAGAAACCTTCTCGCCTATTCCAAGTGCCTCCACGTGTTGTGGATAATCCGCCGACCGCTGATCAGGTGGAATCCTTCTGGAAGGATATCTATGAACACCCGCAGCCACTCAATTTAGACACTCCAGCCCTAGCGCAGTTCGAAGCTTTCAACAGAGAGCTTCGACAGCCTGAGCTCAATGAACTGCGCAACCCGATAACCCCGGATGACGTTCGAAGGGCCCTTGTTGGTTCCAAGAACTTTGCTGCTCCAGGCCCAGATGGTCTGAACACGTATTGGTGGAAGAAACTACCAAGTACCCACCGCCATCTGGCCAGAGTTTTCAACTCATGGCTGGACGGAGAGCAGCCGATTCCGGACTGGTTTGTCGAGGGGCGGACCGTTCTTATCCCCAAAAGCGGAGATTTGTCGATTCCTAAGAATTACAGACCGATAACATGCTTGAATTCGTGTTATAAGTTGTTTACAAGCATCTTATACACACGAATACTCACCGCAGTTGACCGAGTATTCGAACGGATATATGAGCAGAGAGGGTCGAAGAGAGGAGTTGCTGGATGTAAAGAGAACCTACTCATCGATAGATGTGTAACGCAGGACTCGATACAATATAAGCGTAACCTCTCTATGGCCTGGATCGATTATCGTAAGGCATTTGATACAATTTCGCATGAGCTCATCTTGCATTTGCTCAGATGCCTTGCGGTACCCGACAACATAGTGAGATGCATCGAACAACTGATACCACTTTGGCGAACTCGCTTCACCATAACATCTGGTCAAGCAAGAGTCCAAACAGGGTGGGTCACTTTTAGAAGGGG
>WOGP01004697.1:0-13767 GCA_015342065.1 Leptinotarsa undecemlineata
TATTTTTCATTTTTAACTACCTGTTTCTAAGTGTATTGTCAATTTGTGTGTGAGTGTAAAACATGACGTGTATATCCATTTTATAGATGACTGCTATTGCAATTAGGAATAAATTAATTTGAATTTGAATTCCCATATATATTTCTAATTCGAAAATATTCAGACAAATACTGAACAATAAGGATTTTCATAAACTACACCCTAACGCTTTGATCTCCACAAACTTTATTTGAGAAATATATCACGACATGTTTCGCTAACACATTAGCTTCTTTAACAGTGATTTGAATATCCTGGTATCCAAATCACCGTTGAAGAAGCTATACTGTGTTAGCGAAATATGTCGTGATATATTTCTCAAATAAAGTTTGTGGAGATCAAAGCGTGAGGTGTAGTTTGTGAAATTACAATGGATCTTCATCAAGTAACGGCCGAATCAATTAGAAAAAAAAAGAACAATAAGTAACTTACTACGGTTCCTAATTTTTTTAAAATATCCATAGTAAGATTAACCAAAATATGAATAGTTTGTGAAGAGATAATCTTATTTATATTGAACATAGCTGATTACAATGGAAGATTTTTCCAGAAGGAACAAGTGGTTCAAAGACAAGTGTCATATTTTCTATGTTAAAAACTATTCTAAATTAGGGAAGTGAATGACATAATTTCTTTTTCAATTCTCTATTTTTGCAATTCTCGTCTGCATCAAAGATGCCCAACAATTCGCATTGACATCCGGAAAAGTATTGTTGGGATCGCTGCAATAATAGACAAACAACAGAATTGTTTATCAACCTAAACAACCGAAGAGTCATTAAAACATCCGAAATACCCTGAAGCTACGAAAAAAGCGATAAACCAGAAAAGTGATGCCTCGGAGTCTGCTCGCGGAAACGTATCATTAAATCCTAATAAAGCCATCTCCGGATTCCGAAGTGAGCGAACAAATAATAATCAGGACGATAATAAAGGAGCAATTACTCAGATACCTCGAGTAATTGTGGAAAAACTTCACTGGAAGCTTTATCTCAATTTTCATTGGGGTTCTCTCAACTTATTCTTTTTGGTTTGATGATAGGAAATATAGGAACGATAAATAGTCAGTAATGGAACGAATATTGAAATTGAAAGAAATGGAGACATTGGGTGAATGGACAAAGAGATATTTTCTGATTAGGTTTGTAGAATGTTCAGATCATAGATGATGGGGAATTTGGATGAATAGTACTCGCGTTAAAAATACATATTTGGAATAAGTATATTATAGTTCAGCTGCTGAAACTGAATTGATTTTCAACTTGTTCATGTTAAAGTTAGTATTAATTTCAATGATAATAAATCTCTGTTTCTAGTACATACCTTGTACTATAAATGAAGTATCAGGCACGCAAACCAAAGATGCAGTCTCTGAAAGATTTATTTTTCTCCATAACAAAACATTAACTTGATTTTCAGCAATTGCGACAACATAAATTACGGTAAAAAATGAATAGAGGTGCAATCTATGTCTTGTTGAAAGATAATCATTATACTCTCAAGCATGTTAGATAGACCAGTTTTGCCCGCAGTTAATTCAATGGACATAATTGTTTGATCCAATGACTTTTAGAAGACAGAGTCTGATCAAAATGTTTTATCAAACTATATATGATTCAGAACAGAGGCGATCTTAGGACTGGTGTGTTGTTTCGGAAGAATATATTCAACAACTACGATACATTCGGATTGATTAGAATGTTATATTTCTCTTCTGTTCTGTATCCATATAATTATAGTTTTGCCGAACGATAGAAAATGTTAACAAAGAAACTTTTTAAGAGTTTAAATTTCAAATTGTAGAGCTGTTTCGGTAATACGTCATCAATTATTGTGTAACAGAATCCCCACTAATTTTAAAATATTATCAAATATTGAAAACACGTTGCTAAAATAAATTTTCTTAAGTAGTTTACTGAATCAAAACACGTGTTTTGCAACATGATAGTTTCCTATGGCTTAAATACTTTCAGTCAGTATACTGGTTTGATCGTTTGTTATTGATTTTCGTCAAGTTCCAGCTCAAAAATATCATCCTGTTTACCAAAACCACTCAATATTATGTATAGTAGGATTATTAGAAAATCCTTGTGAAAGGGCTCTGAAGAATACAGTGAAGACAGAGTCAGAAACCACTACATTCACTGAAACTGGTTAGAGTGTGAAATTACACTGGTTAGAGTGTGGTTAAGAAAGCGGTGTAGAAGAATCAATAGAAGAAAAATTGAAAATGTGTGTAGTGATAAAATCCAGTAAATAATGAATTTTACCAAAATGTATTTGTAATAGTTGTTTTCTGGATATAGGACTATAATTAATAATTACCCTCTTCAAACTACAGCTCTGCCAGCTTGATTATAATTTAGTTGTATTCGGTTTGTCTTTTCCAAGTGAAAGTATAATACAAAATGAAATGAGGATTTATGGTGTACAAGAAATATAACAGACCGATACAAATTTTGGATATGGATAATAATAATGGAAAAATTAGGCAAGTAACCTGGCTACATGAAGTAACCAGGTCGAAGGTGCGAAAGAATCAATTTGATGTAGACTCCGTGAACAAGAGGTCGGGGAATGCGAATGAATCAGAGTTGACTCTCTTATTCATTCTCTCTTATTCATCTAAAGGGTTATTGAAGTATAAATTGAGTATTGAGTGAGCCATCCATAGCTTAAATGCCAAAGTTACACATAAAACGGGTCAAAAATTAACATATGGTAGTGAATTGTGAGCAATAGCTGAAAACGCTTATTCAAAATAGAAGACGTTATAATGTTGTTTCTCGGTGAAAACGAAATACCAAATGACAGACAAGAAGATACGAGAATAAAAAAAGAATAAAAATTGAAAATAAATAAAAAAACCAAAAAAATTGTGAATCTTAAAAGAAAAAAATCGACCATTCTATTTATGGCCTTCCACTAAGAATTAGAATCCCATTGAAGGAAAAACCTATAAACAACACAATTAATTATATGTTTATGTAAGTATTCAGCCCTAGTAACAAAAATATTAAATATATACGCTTTCAACCTGAATCCACGCTCAGTGTATACGGCTAATGATTATCTACCTACTTTGGTGCTCGGTGAATTATCGTTGGAAATGCGACGGCTGTGTTCTTTATCTTAATTCTTACTGTTCACCGCAAATTGTAATTTTCTTTAACGAAACGAAATTTCTTTAATAATGGCGACTTGGCATGTAACCAGCTCGGTATATCAGAATCGTTAAACTTTAATTGCAACATACTGATTTGAACTGTAATTGAGGAGCTGGTTTTGTTGGATTGGAAAAAACTATTCGGAAACGCAACTATTTCAGAATACCTCAAAGAAATGACATAATATGGCGTATTCATATACTTCAAACCAATTTGATTTCCTGAAAATTATTTTTGTATCCGAGTTTCAGTGTGAAAATGAAAAGGGATTATTTCCATAATGTGAATAGATATCGGTAGGAGGAGTAGTTAATTCAGATGAACTTCTTCTTTGAAAAAATAATTCGTTACTCTTCTTCCCCCTCTTTGAAAGGTTTTGATTTTTTTATAAATAATTATGATGAGATATCATTCATTCAACTAGATTTTTCACTTTCATAAATCCATTCACTATACATAATATCACATTATAAAATTCAATTAGGATGCGTGTCACTACACGGACCATTGTTTTTAGACTTCAAGCCCTTTGAAATTTATAGAAATCCAAATTCCTGAACATATAAATCGATAGTTTTTGAACAAGATATTGATTTGAAAATTTCCCACCCTTAATATATTTATTCGTCATTTTAATTTTCAAGAGATAAAATTGTTTTCCATTTACGATCAACTTTATACTTTCAACACTGATGTTTTACTTGTTTTTTCATTGTAGCATTTTTTTTCTTCTAGAAAATTTTGGGTTTGAAATATCTAAAAATATAACAATCAAATCATCAAATCCTTCGATGATGTAATTGACAAACTCACAATCTTTTTGATTACAAATGCAAATTTAATGTCCAATTGCTTCATCTGTGAAACATTCGAAATCATTGATAATTCTTGTCTTTGTTAAAGTTTTAAGTAAGTTTTTTCCCTCGAAGTCATGCCAACGTAAAGGATTTCTTCAAAAGTTTTCAGAAGTACAAATATCGTTACTATTTACTCACGAACTACCATAAATACAAATGGAAGGTTTTGTTTTCGTTTCATTTGCAATGGCACAATGTGTATCAACAAAAATTACGTCAATGTTGATCCAATTTGAATTCAAACATGAATGAATTTTACATCAGCACTGCCTAAACATAATTCTTTATGCATTATTGCCATTGGGTAAGAAATTCGATGACATGTCCAGGTCGGTGAACTACTGAGAAATATCTTTGATCATTAATATCCAACATTTTGAAATGCATGCAATTTTTTTCTTACTGATTTTTTTGTTCCAGGTAAGCCATTTGGTTCCATTTCATCTAGAGAGTTCAAGTAGGTACCTGGTTTATTATTAATTATTTTGGTGAGGTATGGTTTGATTTTTTGTTATTCAATTTTGTATATTCCAATTATTTGAGCATTGAATCTCTTCATTGAGTATTCTTTAAGGTTACGTTTATAACCTCTATCTTGAAATGTCATTAACAGTGATGAAAATGATACACAAAGACGCAATACACACCAGCAATTTTTGTTCACAAGACAGACAATCTAAATGAAGCCTCATTTTCTTTGTTCAGAAATGAAAAGTAGCACCAGCTGACATTCTCTATTCATGAACGGAAAAGCGGTGATATCGACACAGAGCTCTGGCAATTGTTCGCGAAGACAATAATAACTGAAGCTTTCGAAATGCAAGACTTTTCTCGTTTTTTTTTTTCTCTAGAGATGGATCCCAGTAAAATATTTTTCAATCAGATACATCTAATAGATAATTGAAATGAGTGTTTATTTTGTTATTCTTATTGAACTATTCATTAGAACTAGTTATGTCGGCGAATTGTCTATCTGGGCAAAGGCAATTTCGGGTATACTGAAATTCCATAATACTTCACTGTTTGAGAAGTATTTCCGCATTGTAGAAAATATTCAGTGGGATATAATCCAAAGCCCTTTGTGGTATTAGCCAGGGGAGTAGTTGAGTTCTGATAGGTGTCAGTTCTTAAACCTACTCTGTAGGGAGTTGATACTGGCTTGAACGAATTTTTCCTTCTGATGATTTGATTCATAGCTAGTCTTCAAGTAAGCCCACTGACTATAAATGAAAAGTTTTCTTTCCTTATACGAAGAATCGGGCAAATTTTGGATATGTAATTGGTTACCTGATTCACAGGCAGATGGGGTGAAGACAAACCTGTTGTTTGTTGTCCGCTTCAGCTTAGTTCGAGGAATGCTACTCTGAAGGAATTCGATTTTCAATTATCGGAAATCATCGACTTTATTTTGATGATAGACACCACCTTGCACTGACGAGTGGCCAAACAGCCCGAAACCAGTTTGCCAGTGTGTTCCAATAATTGAAAATCTATTGTGGCAATTGAAGGAATATCTTCAGTGAAGAATCGTGCACTGAAACCTGTCGGATATATTCCAACGCCCTTTGTGTTATTAGCCAGGGGAGTAGTTGCTTTCTGATAGATGTCAGTCCATTTACCTATAGTATAGGGAGTTGAGACTGGCCTGAACTAATTGTTTCTTTAGATGATTTGAAGAATTCTTTCATTTGGAGAACTGCGGTCGTTTGGAATGAACTTCCTGAGATTCAAATCCAATGTGAATCAGTACTTTCGCACAGGTTCTGGTCTTAGAGCACCTTCAGGATTCTCCTGTACTGCTTGTGTTTTGTCCTTGGGAAAAATAAATAAATTCTCCAAAATATTTTTTGTAATATTGTTATTCTATCTATTTTTCTATATATTTTTCCTCATATATTTAGAATAATTTCCGTATGTCACTGTAAGAGACAGATTATGTCAAAAAGGTCAGTTATTTCTGAGAATTTAAAGCGTACTATTTTGTAATTATAGTATAGTGTAACGAATCTGAAGCCGTCCCTGACCGTTATCTCAGCCAGCGGATAGACATATGACATCACCGCGAAAGAATGCGGTCTGACCCGCCAGGAAAATACTAGGCGAGAACAGAGACCACTAGAGAAATCTAGAACGGTCGTTATCGATATAAAAGGCCGGTTTCTCGTTATGTCAGTATGGCTCTCACTCCACACACATGAGATGCGATTGAGACGTTGATGAGCGAACATCGACAGTGAAAAAGTGACAGTTTCTAGTGATTATAAAAGTTTAGGCCGATAAGCGTCAAAATGGAGGAACTAATGAACAATATTCATTATTTCCGTAGAAATAATTCGAGAGATGCAGTACTTGCACTTGTAGCTGCAGTATTAGATAGGTACAAAGTATCCACTATAGAGCTAGCGAAGTCTTACAAGTACTTCGAGAAAGTAATGGCTATTAATACACAAAATCGCAAGCCAAAGTACTATCAACTTTTTGAAGCTTTGCCAAGCTACGAAAAAGACCCAGATTATGACAGCATGCCCTCAGAGGATGGAGAAGAAGAAGAATTCATGGAGGAAAACATTCCCCAGAAAAGAGCGGCCACACCTGAGCCCTCTTTAGAAAAAACATCAAGTCCGGTTCAACAACCGAAAAAGAAGAAAAGTAAAAATTCCTTGTCTGAAAGGAATGAAAGCAAACCCGATAACGTCACACCTGGCTCATCACGAAATGTCAGTATGAATTCAGAAAGGAAATCGTGCGTTTAAACAAGGAATTCAAATAGTGAAGATAAATTAAGCGTAAAGTACTAAGTGTTGAATATAAATTGGTTTGTTTTGTGAATTATTGTTAGAAATTTATTTATTTAAGACAATAAATTCTTCAATTCGATATAATAGTTTTGTTCTGAATGGTATATAGTCACCCAAGTATACGGTGTGAAAACCTATGATAATTAAATCAAATCCATACCTCTGTAACTAAAATATATTTCGAAAAACTTTCTAAAAAATTCATTTTTATTTTTGGCAACCTATTTTTGTTAAATGATATTTTAAACTTCCGCCCAGCAGACCAACCTCTTCAAAATTTTGAATTGAATTGATATATAATATACAAAGTCAAAATAATCGGTTGAATCGGTTTAGTGCATTTAATACTGTAAAACTATACATGCTGCATATTTCAGCGGTTTCATTGTCTTCATGCATTGTGGTAAACAATAATATACAAATAAGTGTATTCCGACACACTTACTGAGAAAATATTTTGAATTGACTCCATTTACTTTTTGACATCAAACTAGACTGATATAAAATTCTGATTGTATCTACATATTATACAATTATCATTAGGTTAGTTATACAGTGCTTTTCTTGAATGTCCCCCTTCATTTTATTTTTTGAACGAATCAACTCAAAACATTTAAATTTGGGATAATTAAATTAATGCATGAATACTTTATTTTGAAGTAAAATTAACAGATGAAACTTTCAAGACAGCGACTGGGCGCCATCTGGAAAAAAATATTAAATGGAAAGGTGGGTCTTGAAACACATCCTTTTGAAGCTCCTGACAAATGCTTGACAATTCTCGAATATAATGTCAATATGTTCCACTACTACAAAATGGCGGAACCTTTAATAATTGGCTGAATTCATTGACATTTAACTACATAATATGAGGTAATAAGCTTGAGGTCAGTTCAGAAATTGATCGAAATGGTTGCCGTGAACTCCTTGACATATGAACAGCCTATTCTATATTTCACGTCGAACATTTTCGAATACAGTAATGTCAATATCTCTACAAATATTTGTTATTTTCTGGCGTATATCCAATATTGAAGCAAATTCAGTTTCGTTCACCTTTTCCTTCAAATATCCCCATGACAAAAAGTCCAAAGGTGTCAAATCTGGCGAGCGGGCTGGTCATTCTGTAGGACATTGACGGCCAACAATCCAACGACCGGTAAAAGTAGTATCCAAATAGTTTCTTACTTCTCTGGAGTAATGTGGTGGGGCCCCATCTTGTTGGAATACAATATCCATATAGAATTCATTAGGATTCGCATCGACGCTTCAGTGATGAGAGGGTCAACAGTAGTTTCCAGCATATTCAAATACAGTTCCCTGTTGAATTTTGATCAATAATTAGATGTCCTACAGTAGGGTTTCCAATATTCCTGCCCAAACGTTAATTTTTTCTGGATATTCGTTATGTGTTTCCCGGAAAACGTGAGAGTTGGTGTCACTTCAATAACTGCAATTTTGTCTGTAAAATATACATTCATCACTAAAACAAATATTCTGGAGATAGGTAGGATGCCTTGCAATTGTTTCCATGATTTCGCAGAATTCAGTTAATTGGTGTACCATTTTAATTTTATGTGGATGATAACTATACTCTTCAAAACTCTGTACAACAGTAGAAGGAGACACCTCATAAACATTCACGATGGAATAAGTAGACTGTTCAGGATTTACTACCATTTCACCAATTATTTGCACTTGCTGTTTTTCCGGAATGGACGGATGACCTGGGGCTTTTTGTTATGTACAGTACCGGTAGTTGTGAATTTGGATACAAGTTCCCTCAAATATTTTCCACAGATAGGATGATTCGCAAAACGTTCATTGAAAATCCTTTGGGTCTTGTGAAAGTTACGCATCGCACCGTAAATAAAAATCGCTTAAATTTTTTCATCCAATGAACAAGAATTGACAATTTTAGATATTGTTCACGTAGTACCTTTCTACTAGTAAAACCGAAAACTAAATGAGAATATTCTAACTGAACAATGATGTTCATTGTCATACTGACATTTTTTGTCGATTGCCATATCTGCTATATGGCACATAAAAAGAAATATTAATGTGTTTGTTTTCAGGAAATTATTAAATGTTCCGCCATTTTGTAGTAGGTGAAGATATTGACTTCAAAATCTAGGGTTGTGAAGTATTTGTCAGGAGCTTTAAAATGATGTGTCACAATACCACCCTTTCCTTTTAATTTTTTCCCCAGATGGCGCCTAGTCGCCATATTGGAAGTTTCACCTGTCAATTTCACCTCAAAATAAAGTATTCATGTATTAATTTCATTATCTCAAATTTAAATTTTTTGAGTTGATCCTTTCAAAAAATAAAATGGGGAGCATTAAAGAAATGCACTCTATAATGCTGATGTTATATCCCCTGGTGAAAATCTGTAACTCCAGCTTCTCAGTATAAACATAATTAAGCTAAACTCTTTCAAAATTAACGAATACACGATGGCCATCAATCCATATTTCCATATACCCAACTTTGTCATAAAAGCGTTACTATTTTCCGAGTTTGAAGGTCGTGGATATTTGGAGTTTATTCCTGACGTTTCGCTGTCACGAGTGGCAAGCTTCCTCAGAGGTTTATACATACTTATATAAAATTCTTAATCATATTAAAAGAAACTTATAAAGACACATAGAGCCAACTCGTTTCACGGTATTTCCGCACTGAAAAACTAAAACAATAAACATGAAAACGTAGATGAATACATTCCTAAATAAATTTTACGGTTCTCACAAGTTTGACTGAAAAGAGCATAGTCGATATCTGAGTTTCAAGCTATGTTCTGGATTATTAACTTGGCATAACTTACCATTAAGCTCAATTATAAAGTAGATTCACCTATGGAGTTCTTTTGACATCTGTCGGGAAAGTTTAGGAATGTGGTGAAGCGAATCAGCGGGGAAAAACCCGCAAATATCCTTAGATTTTTCCAATTATGAAGATGGAGGCAGATTTTAGCCTTCGAAACGTTGTGATAAGAATATGTATAATTTTTCAGCTCTTTTTTTTTATAGGCAAAATCATAAAATACGATATGTTACTGATAAATAGAACATTTTTTGTAAAGAATACTTTGAATGCATGCAGTCACTAACTGGGGTGAACTAAAAACCTTGCTCTTTCTACAAGTGTATCAAGTTCTCTATTACAATTTTGATATTTTTAGGATTGGGGATGGTGAAAATACCTCAACAAAGGTAGATAAAACCCCTTAAGAATTTTTGTACAGTTCCTGGAATTAGTTTTTTAGAGCTCAAATAATTCACACTCAAATTCCTGAATCATTGACGTTTCTGCCAACTCTGACAATTTCAATCATTCTATTTTCCATGATTTTATTGTAGGAGGAGAGGTGGTTGTGTCTAAGATTGGCAACAAGCACAAAAACTGACAAATTCAAAAAGGCCATTAACTTCTGAAGCAACCGAGTATAAAGTTTGTAAAGATCATCAAAAACTTTAAATTGGCATGTAATTGGTCATTCAGAATTTTTAGAACAATTTTTCATTTCTACTGTCTGTTCAAGATGAATAAGGCCAGCATTGCAAATTCTGAAACAATTGTCCATTTTAGAATGTATTTGAATGCAGTTTTGAAATAAGGAGTTTAAAATAGAGCAACTTTTTGCTAGTTTGACCAGCTTTGTATCTGTTATGTTTATCTCTACTGGCCATCCCTATCTTGAATAAAGTGTATACTAGACAAGTTTTTATTGATAGAGATGAAAACAATTCAGTATCTAACATTCTTGTAACATTCAATTTTTCTACGAATTCACCATCAAATTATATTGGTTAACGTTGGTCTCACCTTCTATAACAGCACTTTTTATTGATGAATATTTTTATCGTTCAACAAAAAAAAATCATCTGAAATGGTACGTGTTATCCCTCCAAACTGTAATGTATTCCACTTAACGTATTTCTACCGACAACAAATAATTTTTCCCACGTAAATTAATCAACAATTCAGGACAACCTGTCGCACTAAAAGAGCATCACGATAAACCAATTTCTATTGTAAATAATATGAAAATCGATATTTTGTAATCAAAATCACTTATTGAAAAATTGAAGAACATTCGTGCTCGGATGATTTTTGATATAGGCAACGTTTACGAAAATGAATCAAAATCATCTAAGAATTCCAAAACCATCCTAAAATCCGGGTGTTTCATTTAAAAAAACTGAAGAATTTTTGGGCCCGCGGGTATATGAACCTCAACTTTTGAATTAAATTGGGGTTCAATTTAAAAAAAAATTGACGCGAAGTAAATTGGTAAACCGGAGGTATATTTAAAAAAGAATCATATTATCTTAGGTTTTCAATCTTGCACATTATGATAAACTCGTCTTAAAATGAAATATAACTAATTCCTATGTCGTTCTTAAAAGTTATTTCAATAGTTTATCGGATGCTCAACAACTAAAATAACTGCAATAAAAGCTACAAAGCTAGCAACACAACTGTACAACATATAAGGTGTTCTAAGCCAAGCAAAGGATATGGTTCATGAAGTTGGGTACATAAAAAAGAGTGTATAAGTGTGAAGAGTAACATGTAACAGCTGAAATACGAAATATCGTCGATAACTGTACAAAACAATAGTCATAAAGAATACGAGTTGCCTACCAGATACCAAAAAGCTAATCAGAGTTATAATAAAGATTAAGAGTTAACAATTTTGTGTTGAAAATATCCGTTTTCAGTATTTACTTCCTTTTGAAAAAATCTAATTAATTAAAAGAAATATTTTCTTCAAAATGAATTTACTCTGGAAAATCAAATAAGTATATATTTATATATATATATTTATATTTTATTTTATAAAAAAAAATAACCCCTTCAATACAAATATATATTTAACTTCGGTCTTGTGTCTCTCACGAGACTGTCATGAAATTCAAGACTTATATAAACATATAAACAAATGTGACGATATACACAAATATTCCCTTTTACTAATCAACTTTTGATGATTTCAAAAGCAAAAATATCTCTCGTTCAAATTTATGATCCAATATTGAAATATAAGAGTAAGTTCCAGAAAAAATCAATCTTCAAAATAAATACCGAAAAGGGTAGTTGATGAAGTTCAGGCATAAGTCAACTTTTACTCATAATCAAGTTAGGGTGTTATTTTGTACGATCTGTCTTATACTGTCAGTTATAAAAGAATAAGTTCTACAAGAACATTGAAACAAACATATTTGAAAGTAACTGTCCGATGTTTCCGGGATTGTTAGTCATGGTCGGACGTTTCGTCTGCTACTGCGGCAGACATTATCAAAGGGGCCGCATCGAATAGAAAATGGTCCTGGTGCGTTTGTACTTATAATGGGACTAAATTTCGGATGACAAAGATTTTTCTAATCATTGAAGAAGGGTCCGATCAATCAGTTACAAGAGCAGTTGCTCGTCGGATACCTAGTCCCATTATGAGGCATTTCCACTGATGCCGCATCGCCTTTGATAATGCTTGCCGCAGTAGCAGACGAAACGACAGGTATAAAAACCTACAGAACACGGCTAATAAACTCTTATACTTCGGCCGTGAAAGCCTATACATCATGATATTTGCAACTGCTCCAAACTTAACTATTATCTAGGCAATTTTGTTTTAAAGAAAGTCATAGAATATTTGGAATACAAACATTTTCTACCTATCTTTAACCTCTATTATTTTTCCTAGGAGGTAGACCTGAATTATTTAAGTGACAAAAATTATTTTTTGAAATCCGAATTTTTGATTTATAATACAAAAAAGAGAAAAAGTTGTGGACAAAAAAGCACCCATACCTGAAAACAAACACCAGAGTTCTCCGAATTCAGTATATAATTATCAAATTCTATACAGAAACTCAAGCAAGCAATGTTCACTGGATGTGTTAACTCTTGAAAAGATAGCGAAATAAGATGAAAAACACTGGAATAAGAATATGCGGGTCTCATTTTATACGAGATCGGATCAACTGTTAAGAGTCGTCAATTTTTTTCTGAACATGCCAATAATCGCCAACTCTACTAAAAAATCTAATTTTTTTTTCTCTAAACACAAATTTCCAAAAGTCTACACAATTAACAGAGTTACAGAGATGATTCAATTCCGCTATCATACTGATTTACTTTACCCAAAAAATCTTTCTGGACTTGTGAATCACGAGTCAGATTTATAGTTCGTGTTTATGAAAGGAATTATGGCGACACTCACCTTGTAGTACTGTTTTGAGAACCAGACAAGGAGGCCGATCCCCTTTTTGTGATGGAATTTTTTGCGTTTGTTAGCGGCCCAGCGAAGCTAGGCAATTTACTAGTACTCTGAAAATTCAAAATAAATTAGTATTTTAAGAACTAGCATTCACTGAGAATGAAGATAACAATGAGCGAGGATTCAGGCAGAGAGGTTTGCACTAAATTACAAACATTTTTCATGGTTTTGTTACTTATGCATTCCAACGGATTAGTTTCCAGACATAACTTTCACTACTACAGTGACGAAAACCCTAATATTTTTAGAACCTTTGAACACCAGCGCAGATGGTCTGTTAATGTGTGGGGTGGAATAACTGGAATACAAGTAGTAGGTCCTTACTTTTTTGATGGTCATTTAAACGGCGCCATGTTTCTCGGATTTATTAGGGATAATTTGCCTATGCTGTTGGAAAGTATACCTCTTAATATTCGTCAATGGATGTGGGTGCAGCTAGATGGTGCTCCTGCACACTTTGATAGACGTGTTAAAAACGAGTTAGATCGACAATATCCAAATAGATGGATAGGACGAGGAGGTCCACAGAACTGGTCAGCCAGGTCTCCGGATCTTACAAGTCCCGACTATTTTTTATGGGGATATATCAAAAGTATTGTTCACGATACACCGCCAACGAC
>WOGP01004698.1:0-13767 GCA_015342065.1 Leptinotarsa undecemlineata
CAGCTTAGGTTAAATTAGGAAAAAGTTGTGTTCTTTAAAGCTCATTTACATGCCGTTTAGAAACTTGAAGAATTTTCATGGCCTGCTGAAGTCATAGATTTGCTGAACAAAAAGCTCGAAGAGTGAAATTTTAATTTCAATTCACAATATAGATTAATATATATTTGATTTTTATTGTCATTAGGTATACATATTTTTATTTCTAATCTCGTCCTGTGCTATGTATAAAAATATATCCTACAAGTTCATTATTTTCGAAGACCTATTTGTCCAAATATCAATCAATTAGTGGTCATCTGAGAGGTGAAATTATGAAGAAGAAGTTTTTGCCCCTCCTGAAAAAATTGAAGATTCGGGACTGAATATTCCAGTCCAACTGATGAAACTTCCGTTTAGTGAAACAAGTCAAATGCATACTTTGAAAATTGTGTAACTAGTTTCGTGGATGATGGACCATTCTTTGTAAAAATAATTGCAAAATTCAACCCAGTTTTTTGAAGAACGTGCATGAAAGATTGTTGATTGAAGGTCATTAAAATATGATCACCCATTAGAACTGTTTCTGAATTGAGCTATTCGAATTAATTAACGTTTATTTGTAAGTGAATACCTAAATAAATGTAGCCAACCATTAACCTGAGTGTTATCTTGTGTTATCGAGTAACAGATATTAGTGACGTAAATTATTCAGAATATAGGTATATATAACTGGACGGGTTTGAAAATTCCCGATTGGACTTCGGTTTTACGTAACAACAAAATAATGGATATGTTAATATTGTCAAAATATACAAGTTCACATGAGGATGTGTGACAGAGAAGTACTGAAAATGTAGTTTGTATTTTCGCAAAAATGTACCTGGTTAATGAAGTATATTACTTGTTTGATAAACTTCTGATTTCACTGTTCGAATCATCTCCTATACAACAACAAGTGAACCCTTGTGAACGTTGAAAATAATTAAACTATAAATTAGTAGAAGGCAGTACTGAAACCGTATACGACGCGCATTTCATCAAACAAGTTGGCGTCTTCAGTAGATGTAATAGACTAAATTAATGATTGTAATACACTAATACTGCAAGAAAATGAAGGATTTTATCGAATCGTCGGTTAAGAGAGGATTCGTAATCATGGTGATATAACCGAAAGCGAATATAACATTATATTCATGAACAAAATCATTTCTTATAATGGTGGTCGCTACTGAAGACCGTGAATTTTCACTAATCAAAATGTAACAAGCGAAAGAGTGATATCTAAGTAACATCAATTCATCAACTACTGTCCACATATACCTATGTCACCCTTTAAAAGTTAATGAATTCTCGGTTGTCGAACAGTTTTGAACGCTTTATCTAAAGAAAAATAAAGTGAAATTTTATTTTTAACAAAAAAATAATTTACTGATCAGTTTCCATTTTGTTCCCTCCAAAGTAGTCCCCTTGTGATAAAATACAATTGCGCCGGCGTTTTTCCCAATCTTTGATGCGGTTTTTATATGCACTCGTTGGTCTTTTCAATAATAGAACACAGTCACAGGGGGGCAAGTCTGGTGAATACAGTGGCTGAAGCATTATAAAGTGTTGTTTTTGGTCAAAAAATTACGAACAAGCAATTACGAGTGAGCAGGTGTATTATCGTGATGCAGAAACCATGAATTGTTTTTCCACAATACCAGGCGTTTTCTTAGTATTGTTTCTAGCAAGTGGCGCATGACTTCAAGACAATACTCCTTATTGACCGAACAACCAAGTGGCTTCTGATGGTACGCAATGGTGCTAAAAAAAAGAGTGAGCATAATTTTGACATTTGAAGGAACTTGGCGTACTTTTATCAACACGCTTTTATTAGCTTCACCTGTAAGTAACTCTGAAGTTTGGGATCTATATTTGACATATTTATCGACATCATTGCTTCATCTATTCGTGGTGAGATGGCGCTGTACGTAACCTTTTTGATATATCGACGTTATTGCTTGATATATTCGTGGGCAGATGGCACCATACGTAACCTCTTTGATATAATTCGAACTAATTTTACGTGTACTTCCTATTTTGAGAAAAGTATTTTTTTAATAACACGCGCGCCTGCTGCCTTATTTGTAACTCACTTTTGGGCGCCTGCTGCCTTGGGCTTGGTAGCTGATTTTCAGGCTCCCTCTCCGGAATCGGAGAATATCAATGTTCATTTTTCTAAAAACTATACAGCTGATTTATCCCAAAGTTTACATAAGGTAAATATAATTTTAAAACACACTTTTAAAGAACATCTAACTATAAAAATGAAAATATTTTTTTTAATGAGCTCAAAACAATAACGAAAGAAAAATACTAGTATTATTATGCAAAAGGCGTGTGGGATTTGTGACATATTTTGTATATTAAGCGCCCGTCGCTTCTTTCACAATTAATCAATCAATTTATTCAATTCACTTACATATTCGTGTCTATAATAGATGTTTGCATATCTTTAATAATAATTACAGTTGATTGAAAAGAAAAATTAATAACAATAAATAAGTGGTGGTGTTCAGTTCTTGGGAAACGTCTAAGCTGAGCTTGTGTTGCGTATTTTCCCAGATCTGAACATAACCATGAATGTGAGATAAAAAACTATTCTTTTCAGTAAGAAATGAAAATTTATAATAAAAAAATAATAGAAAGCAATGATCAACCTGAAAAAGTATTGAACCAGACAATAAGGCGAAGAGGAGGCAGGTGTGAGATAAATAAAAAAAAATTAAACATGATTCAGTGAGTTGATTCGAATATTTCTTTAAAGAAATCAAAGTTGTGATCAATGAAGGATCTAATTGTTTCTTTGCGTTCATTAATATTTTTTATATTTCTCAGTTCAATGGGAACTTGATTGGCAAGTTTCGGTCCAAAGTAAGTAACAAACCTTTGGGTATATACGTTTTTGCAAAAAGGAACACTAATTGTTCTCTCGTATTTGGCTCGGGTGTCATGTATGTGTGTCAGATATGTGAGAGGCAAGTTCAACGTCCAAAGTACACAGTGATAGGTGTATAATTTTCTGATATTGAATAAACTAACCTCCTTATATAAGCAATCAGTTGGATGTCTTCTATCTTTCTTCAATAATATTTTAAGCAATGTGTTTTGTATTACTTGAAGAGTATGTAATTGTGTTTCATTCAACCCACCCCCAACAATACAATACAGTACCTTATAACCGATTCAGCTTATGCATCGTATGTCATCAGTAATAAATGTTTATTGAGTATGTTTCTGAGTTGGTAGAATTTAAAAATGAGTTTTCTAATTCTTTTCACGAGAAAATCTACATGTTTGTCCCAGCGTACATGTTGGTCAAGTATCACACCCAGATATTTTATTGTACCCGTTTTATTTATACGTGGACAAGAACAAATTGAAGGAGTTTGGCAAGTGAGAGAATGTATGGAAATGTTAGTCTCTTGGTTGGTCTCTTATTGTTGAAGAAAAGGTTGAGAATTTGTTTTGACGACGTTCAAACTTAGGAGACTGAAGTTCAGCCACGATAATAAAATGTTCAATCCATTTTGTGCTTTCGCATAAGTAGAGTCCCATGTGTTACCATAGAATATCAATGCCATATCATCGGCAAATGAAACAATATCACCTTTAGGTTGTAAATGCTGTTGATATATATTTGAAATAGAATTGGACCCATGACCGTGCCCTGGGGAACACCCATGGCCATTGGTTTTGTCTGGTGATAAGTGTCGTTCATTTTGACACTTTGGGTTCGGTCTTGTAAATAATCAGTTAGTAGTTCTAGAGGCTTACCCCTCACTCCCACATTTCCTAACATCTGTAACACAATATACTGATTAACAGTGTCGAAGGCTTTGGCCAAATCTAAGAACACCGCTAGACATTTTTCTCTTCGTAGCTTTATTAAGTATTTTATTCACCAAGTAAAAAATGGCGTTTTTAGTTGACATCTTTTCTCTGAATCCATATTTGCAAGGTGATAGAATCTGATTTTTTTCCAGAAAATTTACAAGTCTCTTTTTATGCATTTTTCAAAAAGTTTCGCAAAGTTATTAATTACCGATAATTTTTTGTTTCCCGATTTGAAAATAGGCGTTGTTATGGCTTCTTTGAAATATTTGAAGTCACGCCATTTACAAAACATTGGTTGAATATGTGGTACCTTATCAGGGCCAGCAGAAGTACTGTTTTTCAAACTATCAATCAGATTCATTAGTTCATTGCGTGTTACTGAATGAAGAAATAGGGACTCTTAAATATTTATTTGCTGTGCGGGGATGAGAGTAGTTATTAGTGAAAAATTTATTGAAATAATCAGCTTTGTTCAGATCATCTACAATTTTGTCTCCCTTTTCATCAGTTATATCATATTGGGTCCTGTTACTAGAGTGAGTTTTTTCATTTGTTATTTCATTGATTTGCTGCCAGATTTTTTTAGATTTTTATTTGCCTTTCATTTTATTCAAATAGTAATCATTTTTAGTTATTTTAAGAAGTGAGTCAAGATAATTTCTGTAGGTTTTATACTCTATTTTGGAATAAAGAGTTTTAGATTCATTGAACTTTTTCTTCAGTAGGTCTCTGTGTCTGATGGAATGAAGTGTCATCCATGGTTTTAATTTTAATACTGGTATGTTTCGTTCGTTATTGTTTCAAGCTTGTTAAAAAAACATTTTCAATTTTTATAATTCGATGTTCTTTAAAAGCGTGTTTTTTAGTTTTTTAAACTATATTTATTTGGTCTTGCTTGTCCTGGACTTCCCCATTAGGAAAATTGTGGTTTGGTTTCGATGTCATAATCATATACTCATAATTCTCCACCAGTGATGACCCTTTTGAGCTAAAATGAATTGCCGCTGACGTCATTCAATAAGGTTCTGTGCTCGGGCCACTTTTCACCTAGCCTCTCTTTACAAATTTGCACAGGTCAGATAATGAGTTTTGCAGATAACACGGATGTATTTCAGACTGATAGGTTGAGAAGTACTCAAAATTGAAATGAAAATCCACATAATGCCATGAAATATTTGGAATTAATTTCGAAAAAATCATGTTCATACTCTTTTCCAGTTACAATTCCACCTTTTTTCTATGGAGAAAACACAAGCACTACAGGAAAATAATTAAGGCGCTGGAGATCAAATTCATTTGGAACAAGGTTCACAGAAAGTTAATTCCACATAAACGTAGTTCTTCAAATGAAAGACTTCTCAAACAGTGGAATCCGAGGTGTACTGAGTTGAACCTCAAAACGATGAGCAGCCACATTTCTTCGCGTATTTCTGATATGTACCGCTCTTAGTGGAATCAAATGTGCCAAATTACTTGAACACTTCCCGTAAAAGTATCTACAGAAGAGACACGATATTATTGTCAGGAAGTGAATGAAAAGTATTTTGAATAATCATTGTGAAAAACTTGAGTGAGTTTCATATACTATTCTCCTTGAAATTATAATATTTATAATTTGTTCGTACATTTTTGAAACGAATATAAACCTGACTATTAAACGGCCAATTCGATTCCTATCAATGGAAAATTACTGGAAAGAAAACTGAAATATCTATCAAACGAATCACAAAATTTCTGTTTATGATGAAAAAAATGTTGATAGCTCTTTATTGGCGATGAGTGTTGCAACACTGTTGCCTTTTTTATCGATAAGTACTGAGGATGATATCTTTTCATGTAAATCCTGTCCGAACTTGATATTTTGGTCTATTCAGAAGTTATGAGGGGGGCATAGAAAGTGTAGTCAAAATTAGGAAAATCGCAATGTAGTTCGATCAAAAACATGGTAAAATGTGCAAGTAGTCAACAACTTGACCTGATCTCCGAGGTTAAATGCAATATTTCATTCAGAAATCAGTCATATGCTGGGAAGTGCTAAAAACCTCAATTTGCTCGGAATCGACTAAATAATCAAGTTCTGTGTATAAAATATTTCTGTTACTTCAATATTTGATATTATGTCAACGTCAGATATTGACGTTTTCAAGGAAAAAGTACAGGATATTCAACAACTTCAAAAAACATTTCCTGATATTCAGCCTTGGACGTTATGTTTTCAATATTACTAGAGATTTTCCCAACACCAAATCGTTCTTTATAACACCTCGCCACGGGTTTCGATCACCAAGTGATCATCTTCAAGAAGAAGACTGAACTGGAAAAACTTGCTTAGCTAACCCCATATACATACTATACTGGTATACCATACAGGGATATCATACAGGTGTACCACATATACAGGTATACCACACCTTTGTGTCTCAAATTGATTTTACAGTTTGCCTTATCTAATAATTTCACAATATGTCTAGTCTAATATAATATAATATTCAAATGTTATAAATTCAAAGTTATAAAAAACAATTTTCAATCTATATAAACATTAATTTCACATTTTCCGATCTATTTGTGGTAAATTTATTTTTACAATGTGTCCTTATGTAATAATCAGTAAATCTAATGATATTACTTCAACAAAATATACAGTATGCTATTTGGTATTGGTTCGTCACCGTTATCCATAATATTATTATGTTTACTTATTTCTAATCTATCATTGGCATCTTGTTGCCTGTTGTTGTTAACTTGTCTAACTAATCTTATTGAACTGAAGTCTATGGAATAGTTTTGTTGCAAAATATGATGGACGACTGCTGACTTTTCAGGTCATCCTTATTTTGAATGTGCTAAGTATTCCCTATATTATAGTTTATTAGATCTTCTTGTCTGTCTATATCATTTTGCATCGCAGTCTTTACATTCAATTTCGTAAATTCTCAACTTTGTCTTTTGGACTTCCCAAAAGGCTCTGTAGTGTATGATTTGTTTCAAAAACCACCTCCATAACTAGTTTCTTGAAAATATTTCCAAAGTTTTTCGTGTATTGGTGGTATGGAACTGAGATATATTTATCTTGGTATTTGTCCTTTCAGAACACACAAGTGGTTCACTAAGGAGTATGAATGCTTGTCTATTGCGGAACCAGGTTTTTGTATAAAAAACTCTTTAGAGTTCATACAACATACAAAAAATATTGTTCTGCAAATTTTGGTTCATTTTGATGTTAGTTCTTTATACCTCGGGGTATAATTTACTATTACTAGTAATAGTAAATTACTACTACTACTACTATTACTAGAGAAAATTAATTTCGATAATAACGAAATCGATGAATTCGTTTCTCTTACTGATTCGTGTATGAAACGAAATCGGTTACAGGTAGAAGGTTGCTTTTACGAACAACAGGAAGGAACTCCCTTGGGTAACCCATTGTCCCCCTACCTGGCAGACCTGTTGATGAGCAGATTCGAAATGGAAACCAAAGAAAAGTCAAAGTATTTTCCTAGGATTTGGCTAAGGTATATGGATGATATTTTCGCAATAATCGATACCAAAAAATCGAATATTGAGGAATTTGTTTTCTTTTGAAATAATGGATGTCCATCAATAAAATTCACGTATAAGTTAGAAAATAACGGACAACTACCATTTCTTGACTTTTTGGTAATGAGGAACCAATTTGGAGGGTTAGAATTCGATATATTTAGAAAAGAAACAAACACGTACATGTATAATCCTGACAGTTCACATAACTGTGGACAGCACAAACGTGCTGGGTTGAATTATTTAGTAAATCGTCTTTTGACTTTACCTCTAACACCTGAGAGGTTTAGAGAAGAAAAACGTACAATACAGGAAATAACAGCCACTAACGGTTTCACGAGGGGTATTGTAGATGAATAATAAGGAAGAAAAAGTTTGAGTTGAAAATGAACTGAATCTCGACTTTCAGAAAGGACAAACACCAAGAATGATATATCTCAGTTCCATACCACCTATACACGAAAAACTTTGGAAAGATTTTCAAGGAACTAGGTATGGAGGTGGTTTCAAAAACAAGTCATACACTACAGAGTCCTTTGGAAAGTTCAAAAGACAAAGTCGGGGGTTCGGAAAAGTCTGAAATTTACGAAATTGAATTTATATTCAACTGACTGCGAGGCAAAATATTATGGACACATAAAAAGATATGATAAAGTAAGATATAAGAAACACTTAACACTCAAAATATGGAAGACCTGAAAAATCAGTAGTCGTTCATCATATTTTGCAACCAAACTATTCCATAGACTTCAGTTCATTAAGATTAGTTAGACAATTTGCAACAAAGGTTGTTGTTTAAACGTCATTAGAATATTATCACTCATTAGAACTGTTTTTGAATAGAACTATTCAAATAAATAAACGTTCATTTGTAAATGAATACCTCAATAAATATTGCCAACCATTTACCTGAAAGTGTTATCTTGTTTTATTGGGCAGCAAATATCAGTGACGTAAATTGTTCAGAATATAGGTATATATAACTGGACGGGTTTGAAGATTCCCGATTGGACTTCAGTTCTACATAACAATAAAGTAATAGATATGTTATTTTGTCAAAATATACAAGTTCACATGAGGATTTGGGACAGAGAAGTATTGGTAATATAGTTTGGATTCTTGCAAAAATGTTCTTAGTCAATTAAGTCCATTATTTGTTTGATGGAGATTCGATTTCATTATCCAAACCATCTTCTATAACTACAGCAACCAGAAAATAACTTCAGTGAACGCTAAAAGTAATGAAACTCTAAATTAGTAGATGGTAGAACTGAAACATTTTTCGACACGCATTTCATCAACTGAGTTGACGTCTTCAGTAGAGGGAATAGACTAAATTAATGAATGTAGTACTATATGTTTTCATCAGATCAACAGTTGTGAGATAATTCATAATCATGATGACATAACTGAAAGCGAATATAACATTATTTGCATGAAAAAAATCATTTTTCATAGTGAAGTGGTCACTACAAAAAAAAAACGTTAATTTTCACAAACCAAAATAACAAGCGCAAGAGTAATATCTGAGTTTAATCAATTTATCAACTACTATGCACATATACCTGTGTCACCCTTTCAAATTCTCGGTTGCGGAACATTTTGAAAGCTTTTTCTAAAGAAATTCGAGGTCTGTCCCAAAAATAATGTGATTCTAATTTTCATCATAAAATATTCATTAATGGATCATTTTCCAGTTGTTCACTTCAAAGTAGTCTTCCTCTGGTAAATACAATTGCGTAAGCGTTTTCTCCAATCTTGGATGAAGTTTTTATATGCACTTTTTGGTTATGTCCTTGAACTTTCTTAGAGATTCGGTTTTCATCTTCTCAATTGTCGCAAAACACCTTCCTTCTATTATCTTTTTATTCTTCAGAATATAAAACAGTCACAAGGGAGGAATACAGTGGCTGAGGTATGATAACGGCGTTGTTGTTGGCCAAAAAATTACGAACAAGCAATCATGAGTGAGCAGGTGCATTATCGTGATGCAGAAGCCATGAATTGTTTTTCCGGAATACCGGACGTTTTCTTAATATTGTTTCTAGCAAGTGGCGCATGACTTCAAGACAATACTTCTTATTGACCAAACGACCCACTGGCAAGAACTCCTGATGATATGCTATGATGATAAAAAAACAGTGAGCATAACCTTGACATTTGATGGAAGTTGACTTGCTTTTTAGGTCGTATCTCTCTAATTGGGATTCGGTTTCGATATCATAATCATATTAACAAGTTTTTGATTGACGAAATGTCATCATCGATTGAGAATATTTTTGAAATGATTTCGTAAGCATTCACCTGAGAATGTGGTCTTGTATGATTTGTGTTATACGAATATCATTGAAAGAAATACCTAAATGACGTAAATCATTCGGGATGTATAACTGGAATAAAAAACTATCCTGTTTTTACTGTCATTACTGTCACTAGATTCTAGCTTTGAAGGAATCGCTCAACTCATGGGTTACATTCATAAAATGAAAAAATTCAACTATAATGATCATTAATACCTGAAGTAAGGTACAAGGTATAAAGTGAGTATATCTATTCGATCTTTCACTGCAACCTACAAGAGTTTTGGTGGCTATCTTACAAATAGACCGATTCAATAGATATGTAGTGCTGTTTTACTATGCACTTGAAGGAATTCTAAACTCTAATTATTGGACCTGAATTATCAAATTATCCACTTTGATTTTGCGCTATCTTAAGAACAAATATATTTAATAACGGAAATATACTGAGAAACAGTGAACAACCACCCAAGAACATACCTTGGAAAATGCCTGATAGGGGTTCCGCTGAAGTTCAAATTACTATACATGTTCAGATGAATGCAACTTTGATTTGACCGTAGAGAAAGTTATTTGTGTTCCAAGTTTGACTACTAGCCTACTGTCTGTCAGTCGGTTGATAAACAAAGAAAATGAAGTGATATTCACAAACAATGCTTGCGAGATTTATAACAAAAAAAAGTTTTAGTAGCTTGCATGTTATTCAATGGTGGTGTACAAGTTAAATACTCCGGTGTATCTTTCAGCTGCAGCAGTGGTGAAAGGGTATCTTGCACCAGAAGACTTATATCTAACAATAAAATGGACTGTGTGAATGCATCAATTGAACAATGTTGTGAGAGGCTTGATGTCTACTGTATGACACTTACTATAGTATAAAGTTATGGACTGAGCTCACAAATGAATCTTTTTTTTTTCACAAATCAGGCCGTATCGATTTGTTTGAATCATAAAACCTCTAAAGACTCCGCGTCTTCGAAGATCCCTGGGCCTCCCGAGCAATCTCGACCCTACGGGATGACCGCAAGCTCTGAATTCTCCAATTGTTTGTGGAGGACCTGATGTTTGGCGAGCCTTCCCAACATGTTTATATGCTGTTACATGCACACTTGCACCGGAGTTAACTTACCAGTCAGATGAATCACTCATCTCTACATGTAATTATTGTGATGCTACATACATATCGAGTAAAAATGAAAACTCTTTCAATTCAATAGAAAGTCATAACAGTGTTTGAAAGCTTGCCCACGAGAGAAAGACGCAAGCAAACCTGATCAGTATGATTTTTCAGATTTTTGCACAAAGAGTTCCAGTGCAGAAGTTGATAAACAATCTTCTGAGGAGGCTTTAGAATGTCAGGAGAAAGAGCATTGGATTGAAGCAGTACATGAAGAATTGCAGTCTGTACATGATAATGATGCATGGATTCTGACAAATGTTCCAGAAGGAAAAGTCATAATCGAGTATAAGTGGGTGTTTAAGAAAAAGTGAAAATTTTAAAATAAAATAACTTTTCGTGTCAGATTAGCTGTATAAAGTTTTAACCAAAAATTGATATTGATTACACTTAAACCGATACCTGGGTTTTAATGGGGTTGAATTGAACCTTATTACTTTCATCCCAATTCGAAATTACTTTTAGATCCTCATTAATATATGAAACCTGCTGCTACCAGTAAACATGTGCATCTGCAGTCAATGTCCTGGAACCCGAATGGAATTACTCGATAAGTGGACTGGCGTTAGCAAAGCAATATTATTGATTTATATATTAGACTCTTGGTTCCCTCCAATGAGATAATGATATACAACAAAAAGTAGATTGGAGACAATATAGATCCCTAGGGAACACTAGCGTTGATGGTGAAAGTATCCGTGAGATATCCATCGACGGCCACTTGCAGGGAACGTTCTACCAGGATGCTGTAGAACCTTACCCAAAAATTATTCAACAAGCCATAGCATCGAAGTTTGGCCAGTAAACTTCAATGCCACACACTATCAAAGGCCTTACAAATACGAGCGCAACAACCCTTGTCACGCCATGTTTTTCGGTTCTTTATTCCTAATATGGGTTATATACAATAAAGGGTAGTCTGTTGGTCGCTTAAGATGTTAAAACCTTCCAAATATTCAAGGATATGGTGGATAACGGCTTTCTCCATGATTTTTGATATCACTGATAACAAAGCGACTGGTCTAGTATAATTATTTGAAAGATGTTTTTCCAACAAGAAGATGGATTTGTGTACTCTTACAGTTCAATAACGAGCACTCCATCAGGACAAAACTTCTTGTTGATATTGGGCTGTTTCAAAAATCGTCTAACAAGACGTCGAAAAGTTATTTCCGGCATTGTGAATTCTAGCGTGGGAATAGTGGGTGTTGCTTTTCTTAGAAAATCAACTGTGGAATGAGATGCAATTTGTTCGTGTGACACGAATTTGCTTTTTCTATGGCTGTTGTTGCAACTGAACCATTCGCTTGTGTTAGTGGTGGAATTATGCAGTCTCGTCGAAAGGCGGGATTGGAGACGACAGCTTGCTCGCAATTTTTGTTGATCCAAGTTTTACCGTTGGAAGTTCGTTTCATTAAAAAATGAATATATGCAACCGGATAATAGAATTACTTCCGTTAATTCAGAAGTACAAATACGATCTCCAGAGCTTAAACGAACAATAAATATTCCATGAATCAGATTGAAATGGTCTCAATTGAAGTTTTTTTTTTAAATTTAGGTTCATTGACATTCACACAACATTGACCAACATTTTGAAATTCTTTTTCAATGTGAACAGAAAACTAAATTTCATTTCAATAGCAATTTATCATAATTTCTTTCGAATAATCCATGTACGCTGCTCATATTCAAGCGTTATCAATATTACATAATTATATTTCGAATGATTTCATTATTAATAGATTCGTACCAGTGAAACTCTAGCGCTGACGTCACTGAAGAATTTCTCACAGGAAATCCCAAGTGAAAATACCTGTCTGCATTACAATATATACTTTATTTGATCAAGTTAATAACGATTCAGATACACAGGTGGGAAAATATTTGGCTAGACACTTTCAAGGAATATAATCTCCAATCGGACACAATACAGATTAATGCATTTTCATTCGAAATTATTCGATAATTATATTTCTTTCATCAATCACTCAACATAATAATTTCTGTCAAAGAGTCGAGATGTGTTGAATATTGATTTGGGTTCGGGTCCATTATATGATTATCAAAAATCATTGCAATAGATACGAGTATTACACTGTATTTTACTATAATGTGAACAACAAATTATTGTGTCCGTAGACATTGCTGGAAAAGTTAAATACATTCCTGACTACTTTCCATAGATGAACTGAAGAAAGAGAAATGTTTTGGTTATGAATAAATGAATGAAGTACAGTGTTTGAATTATCCCGATCACAAAATAATAAAATATTACTGGATGAATAAAAATAGTATATATCCAAAGCATATCTGTGACTCCTTTGTTTTGTCAAACTGAACATATTGCTTGAGAAAAATAATGGTTTGTGGTACCATCAGCCATATCGAAACAATTATCATGTTCAAATATATCATTGAAAATAATTCACCACCACAACCATCAAAATACCACCAACCAAATGATACACGAAGTTATAGAACGCGATCCATCAGTATAGGTTTATGATGTATAATTGAAATACAAAAAAAATATGTAGAATGTAAGAAGTACCTGTATTACATCAGTTCGGACTTCCATTGTCTAATATAATAAAAATTTATTTGAAATCCCTGAAAAAAATAAGGAGATTGAAAGAAAATAACAATTTCACTAAACACAAAAAAACTGAAATTACAAGGAATTAACATACAAGCTACAAACAAAAAATAAAAAATTTCAATATTAATAATAACTGAAAAATAAAAATATTATTACCGGAAATGAAAAATAAAAATAAAGATTAAAAGATTCCAAACCAAGTTACGTCACGAAGTTTCGATTGTTAGTATCCACAATCGTCTTCGGGTGATAACTGGACTTATTCCTCCGAGATCTGACTATTTATAGGT
>WOGP01004699.1:0-13766 GCA_015342065.1 Leptinotarsa undecemlineata
GATATAAGTTCCTTAACCATATAGGCATTTGTCGTTGTTTTAAAATACCCAATTTTAAATTTTACTGCTTTGTTTTTAAATGTGCTCGTCGACATAAGTCAGATGTCAGATGTAAGAAATAAATATTTTTTTATGAAAAAAACCTTGTTATATTTATTGTAAACATCTGTTGTTTTAAATATTAATAGATGCCTGACATATACTAATTTTATTATTATGTATGTATTGACTTATGTAAATACTGATGAATGTATAAAACCCCAATAAATTATCTATATATCTATCTATCTATGTATGCTCATTGTTAAAAATCTATAAAGTGGACGTGAACTAAAATACAACTGCGATTGACATACCAGCAATAGTATACCTGTCAATAACGTGGACCCATTAGAAAAACTAGTAAGAGTGCAGACCAATCAGAACGACCCAGCAAAAGTGAGGTCCATCAGATGATATCATTTTCACATATACATCGCCTCTACCACCACCTCCATCGCCTTCTGAAATTATAAATACGAGTCGATCGTTGCTAAGACGACCTCACCCCTCGCGTTCAATGCACATACCACTGATGATGGCAGCCGCAGTAGCAGACGAAACGTTTGGTACTTCAAGTTGCATTTTGACCACGCCCTATTATCCTGGGTTTTGTTCTTATTATTTGTGACTTCCCTGGCTATGAAAGCCTATGTTCTTTACAATTTTTCGGAGTTTGAATTGGTGTGAGCCACAATATACCCTTACGGGTTGCAGTTGAGTGTCGATTAGACCCACTTACTTTGGTTACGTACTTAGATTTTACCAATTTTTTCTTTCTATTCATTTTAGAGACTGCAACATCGATTCAACTTTGGTTGAAATTATTGTTTGTTTGTTTTGCAGAAAGCATTGGAGTCCATACCTCCAGAGCAACAGCAGGAGATCGTGAGAGAATTGGACGGACACGTCCTGAAATGCGTAAAGGACCAAAACGGCAACCACGTCGTGCAGAAGTGTATTGAATGCGTCGATCCGAATGCTTTACAGGTAATATCAATGTTTTTCTCTAGATTTTCAGAGCGATTCTATACAATTCATATTTTCTTCCAGTTCATCATTCAGTCCTTCTCTGGGCAAGTTTACACTTTGTCTACCCACCCGTATGGGTGCCGTGTCATTCAGCGCATTTTGGAACATTGCACGCCTGACCAGACAACTCCCATTCTAGCTGAATTGCATCAGCACACTGATCAGCTTATTCAGGATCAGTTCGGAAACTACGTCATCCAACACGTTCTAGGTATGTACCTGTCTTCAGGTTTTCCTGCTTTCTTTGTTTCTGTTGAGAAAGTTATCGCTAACAATTTTTCCAGAACACGGAAAACCGGAGGATAAGTCGCAGCTCATCAACAGCGTCCGTGGAAAAGTTCTGGTATTAAGTCAGCACAAGTTTGCCAGCAACGTGGTGGAGAAATGCGTCACCCACGCTACGAGAGCAGAAAGGGCATTGCTCATCGAAGAAGTTTGCGGATTCAATGATAAGTAAGTGGGATCTGTTCTATTTTATTGACAATCAGCAGAATTGAACGATTAAACGAGTTACAGTGTATGTAGGAGTTTCACGGTAATTTTTTTCTTCCTGGGAACCGTCCGACATATCCATCTCTTTCATGTCTTCAGAAAACCCTGTAGCCTTGAGCATTTATAGCGTTTTTTTCCATCTTCCTCGTGGCAACCATTCCAACAAACTTGTTTTCTTAACTAATCTGTACAGGTCTCTTGCTGGACATATATCATATTCTTCTGGACACAATTTGAGTTGTCCACAAGAGAATATTGTCGCTTGTGATCCAAAGCCTCCAAAGCTAAGGTTTTCATTGTACAGTTCTATTTGGCTCAGGAAAATTCTTAATGTACATTGTCCAGTGAAGTGTCTTGTAATTATTCTGAGCTGAACAAGCTTTGTTGAAGCAATTCTTCGGTTCTCTATAGAGATTTTCCCAAGTGTGTTCCCTGTTCCCCATAGCGGAAGTTTGTTAAGATACCCCTGCTAGGAGAGGTGTTACCTGTGGCTTCTCTTCCTAAGATCTCTGTATATAGGCAGAAAGGGTATGTGACTGTGAGTCCACTCAGTGCCACTCAGTGCTGAACCTTTGAGACACCTTTCATCTCAGTAAGCTTTGTCATAGTAATGCAGTGCTCTGCTGTAATAAACCTCTTTTCCCTAGATACTCGTGGAACCATGAGTAACAAAGGATTCAAACCCTGAATCTATGGAGAAGATGGACGTAGACTCAACTGACCAACTCTCATTACTATAACATCAGTTCAAGAGCAAGAGCTTCTCAGTTTTTTTTTTTAACAAACCTAGGAGGCTAGGTAGTGCAGCCAAGGGATGGCTTATGTAATTTACCTTATTTCTTTAATTCAAATATAAAAGAAAACAAGATGAACATATTTAAAAATTGGGATTTGAAATATCAATCACCGTCTATGAGATTGATTGAAGACTCAAACCACGAATATAAATAATGAACAAAGCTCTCGAAGGTAATTATTTATGGAAAAGCCAAACTTCATATAGATTACTGTAAAATGAATGTTAATTTCTCAAAAGAAACTATAATGATACAGATTATCATAGTGGAACTGAAAACAGTACCTAATTATTGACAGTGAGTCTTTACATCATATCATGGTCCAATCTTCTGTTCTCATGCACTGTTTTGCATAAAATTTTGAATATTTTCAAAAAATGTATACTTCTTAGTCTCCTGATGTAACATAAGTTTATAATTTCTTCCCCTATGGAATATTTCTGATAGTGCAATAATGATTTTTTTTTCAGCGCTCTCCACGTTATGATGAAGGATCAGTACGCCAACTACGTCGTTCAGAAGATGATCGACGTGAGCGAACCGACTCAGCGCAAGGTGTTGATGCACAAGATCAGACCGCACCTGAACTCACTCAGAAAGTACACATATGGAAAGCACATTATCGCTAAACTGGAGAAATACTTCATGAAAGCTCCAGGATCTTTGGGCTCTATCGGAGGGGAGCTCGGTCCCATCGGTCCCCCCACTAATGGCGTGCTTTAATTTCCGATGTTTCCTTTGAATCATGCCTAAGTTAATTTTATGATTTTGACCGACCGTGGGTACGGTTCCAGTATTTTCATTTTTATTTACCTTTTCCTTTTTATGGTTCATTTTTTTCGTATTTTTTTATCATGATTTTTTTAATTTGTAAGGTTAGCGTAGTTAAGCATCATCGTGTATACATAAAATGTCTGTATTATAGTTGTAATTTATGTAATTTGTCTTTATGCATCTATCTTCATCGTGTTGATTGGCTTTTGTTTTATGACCTGTCGGCCAGGTGTTTTTTTTCCTTTTGGACGTTTCCTTTTTCACTTTTTTAAAAGAGCCGTGGTTAAGTTGTTCCGCATAGGAGCCTTACAATGAATAGTTTTTTCGTTAGCGATTTGGATAAAACAAAAGGCAAGCAATGTCAAGTAACTTGCATGTTCATTCATGTCTCTCAACTAACATTAAACTTAGATGGTTGTATAAACATTTTTAAGAAACGAATCTCAAATTTTATTTTAAATTTCGCACGGATGAAACCAATGAAAATCTAAAATGTACATAAACAACTTTTTAACGACTTACAAAAGACCAACCGGCAGATAACTTGGAAATTCTTAAGTGTCCCCCAATTCTCATCCTGACAGTATGTTAATAATTGTGATAAGGTCCTCAGGAAAATAGACTTGAACATCATCATCCAAATCGAAACTTTTCTAGAGCCGTACGCCACATATATACATCATCCACCACCGAGCTGTCTCAGTCTATTTGATTGCCTAATTTGTGGATAATTTATATGGAAAATTGAACGACAAGCGATAAAAAAGAATAGTATATGAGAAATCATCCAAGGCATTTTTCGGGTAAGTTTTTGGACTAATACTTGTTTTTGTGTGCCCATTACACTTTTTTATCAAAATATTTTTGACTATCGAACGATGATGGTATCACTTCACAGTGCCCAGTAGTTGGGCAGCCCACACCAATTGTCATTCACTTGAAGGAAAGTATAATTTTCAACTCCCAACAGGGTGTTAAGTTTAAATTAGTGTGTATCCATGATTTCTCTGTAACTTCTTGTTAGAATCTTATTTTAGACCAGTAGAAAAATCATATCCTGTTGAATTTTTCTGAAACCAAACCTGACGTACTTTGATAATTTTACTACACAAAAATTTGTAGCATTAATTTCAAATGAACTTCAAAATCAACCATTGATAGTCGTAGTTCCAATGTAGAGTATTTTTTTTGCCTCTGTATAAAACTTCAATATATAATTCTGAACAAGTAAGAATGGCTAAATGGCGTTCACTAAAAATTAATTGATACTTTTCTCAAACTCAAGTTTTCTTGTTTTCGAGGAAGTTTAATTTATTCACAAGAGATCATGGTTTCACATAAGATGCCAATAACATGCACTATCGATTCCCTCATATCATATTTATTTTTATTAAAAGAGCTTGTGACCAAATTAATCATGAAGCTTGTGACCAAATTAATCATGAAGCTTTGTGAAGTTGTTGATTTATTACAGAATACAAATGGTAATTGCCAAAAATAAATTTGAAAACTCTTTTTAAACCCAATTCATGTTTTTGGGAAACATTTATCAATAGCGAAAGAACATGATCTTACATCATAAGTTACCAATAACAAGCAATATTATTACCTTCATACAATATAAATTGTAGTAAATATTTCAAGCCTTTTTTTGTATAAAACATTTTATATCCGGTTAATTTCTAAAGTCATTCTTATTTTCTTGATTATTTTATGTTGGTCTATCTAGAAAGTCCAAGTCCCGACTACTGAAAATTTTCTTAGTCTCTAAATTACAACTTAGTCTAGCTACTTTTTTTTCATGATAACGATAAACTACATACCTGCATGTCAAACGTCGCTAGATCATTTCCTTGTAAGTTCAATTTTCCATATTAATGTTATGAGATCCCTTTTAAAATTTGATGTCACCATATGCATAATACACACATATTCATGTGCATATATGCATGTGTATGTGCATATGCACATATGCATAATACACACACAAACACGTGACATACGCTGCATTTATCTTAGGTATTAGGACGTTTTTATCATTATAGAAAAGTTTTTAGAAATCGTAATTCTGCACCGGATTCCGATTTTAATTTCGATGAATACTCCACATCGAAGGAGGCGCGGATTCTCTTGCTTTGCGTAAATTGATTGAATAAATGGATATTGGTTGAAATCCAAGAATCGTTTTCTCAACTGAGAGAATCTCTCACGCCCCAGTTGTTTGTATAAAATATGTTCATTTCACGAAATTCACAGAGATATATTTATTAGCGAATCATATTCAGATCAATTTGTAAAAAAGTAAAGTTTTATGGAATTGTAAATTGACGTTATGTAAATATAATTTTGTAAAAGTAAGTTGTAAAAATGTATAATTTTTCTGTAAATAGTGAAGTGTTCTATCGGAATTACGACGCGAATTCGGCGGGAATGTAGGTATGGTCTGTTTGAAATCTTTAAAAAAATCCTCGTAATCTAGATGAATTAACGAGCTCTTATTAATAATATGATAGGAATTATATAAAGTAGAATTTGATGGCACGTTTCCTTTACAATTAGTAAGCGTTTGCAACATGTATTTGTAACGATGATTGTAAAGTTTTCTCAAATTCCATTACTATTATTAATATTTAATGTACTATGGTATAATTTAATTGCATTTATGACTGTTTTTCGAGCTAATGTCTAAATATACCACAAATATTTGTATCATTTAGTAGTTGTTTCACCGATCTTCATAGTGTAAGAACAAACACGAACGCGTGGCTACTTTTTACACTTTCTGGCGAAACTCAAAAGAAAAAATATGTTTATTCCCATAACTAGGGGACAAAAATTGAGAATTATATTTCATTTCATTTCTAATTGAGTTTGTAAAGTTTTGGTTACTTTCTTCCTTTACATAGTGAATAGTTTTCATTTGAAATTCACACTGGAAAAACTATATTATGTACGAAATAATTTACGACGCTTTATTTGATTATTTGTTTGGAATATTATATTCAGTTTGTGTTTAGAATTTTCGAAGTATGATTTGAAACTGAAAATTTCGCAGATTATGGACTGACTAATAGTTGGCGTTCCCTGAGAATCTACTCCGGGGCCGCTGGTTTGCGCATAGATTTTATCAATCTACCTAATGAGGAAGAACAGTCTGTCTGTGTAAAAAATACGCCACACCCCACCGATGGCATACAATTCTCGATCGCATTTGGCAAGTGGGCAAGAGTGATATCCGGTTTTGTATTATATGTAATATAGTTTCGTTCATAACATTTCCAATCCAGCCACTTCAGCGCCATTAGACGCGGTACGCCCTGTTCGTTTGCCGAGCGCGATCGACTCTGAAAACAGTAAACCACCGACCACCACCACATCTCTCTCTCTCCCACTCCGCTAGTGATATGTATATATAAAATATGTGTTAATCATTCTTAAATTGTATCACATGTATTTATATAGAAAAGGAAGTGTTTAATAGTGTAATAATGTAAAATAATCCATTTTGTACTTAGAAATTATTTGTATTTTTATCATGGGAAATGATTCGGCAAGGCGCTGCGGTCGACCCTCTCCAAGTGGTTTCGGCAAAATGTGGACTTACCAGCAGTGTTTCTCGAAATGGTGGAAATGATGGTTCTTATTGAAAGTATGAGTTGCAAAAATGAAAAGTGGATTCACATTGAATGACAATGGTTATGGCAGCAATAATGACTAATTAAAATATATAATATGTTTATTCATAAGATGCATATATGCAGAAGGTCAAGTTTATATAAACGTGAAAAAACGTAAGGGTTCAACTTGTGGTGAAATACTGAATTATTAAAATCTGTCCATCAGTTTCTATTACCAAAATTTTGAAAATATCTACGGCTACATTTTTTTCAACTTTGAATTTTTTTAGTAAATATTTGAAATTTATTAGTTGATATACTTTCAAGTCCTGAAATTAGCTATTCGTTTTATTTATTATAAATCATCAAACCTTTTTTTTCCATATCTATCTGCTATTCACTTGCAAAGTTAGTACTTTGATAAAAACATCAGTATAATCTGCAAAACAGTGAATATTACCTTTAATTTCAATACATGAAAAATAAGTGATAATTGTATATTGAACACTAGTGGTCCTAAAACTGTACTCTGTGACACTCCACTATAAGAAAGTTGGTCTTGAAAAAAATTAAACCAATATTACTTTATTAACCCTGTGCTATTGTTGCTATACTAATAATGATACTACACATTTCTACTTTTCATTTGGACAACTTGTATGAACTGTATAATAAAATACTGAACCTGAAAAAAAAAGGTTTCTTTCATGAAATATGGACTTTTTCACTGCAAAAAAATAGCTCCACTCTAAACATTTCTGATTCTCATTTATTTCCAGTAGTCCATTAAATATTTACAACAAAAATGTATAATCTCAACATTTAACTATTCTGAATTCATAAAAGTTACAAAACACAAAAAACGTAAAGGAATGATTGTGTAACTAGTTGCTGTAGTTCCAGAGGATTTTTTTTTTCTGAAAGTATCTTTGAGAAGTTTTATCAATTTTTTCTTTAAAGCTGTGCAACTACACCGATTGAAATTTGTGATTTTAGATAGATATTTGTATCTAAATTGTTATTAAGTATCATATTTCGAAAGGGGAGTTTTTCTAAAAGTTTTGCATTTTCTTTTATTTTTGTATACCTACAGATTTGAATAAAATACTTTTTCTTCGAAATAAATATTTAATATAATATTACTGGTATTTCAACACCATTACAGTAAATTATTAAATAACTCATCATCAGTGTTGTTCTTCATGTTCAATAAGTGTTCTGTGAAGTTTTCACAACTTTTTATTCAGGTAATATCCTTGTGTTGTGCCATTTTTGATAACATAAATAAGTTATGAAGAATATTAAAATGTAATAGCAATAAACGGAATCAGAAATTATGAATATTCATGAGGATAAAAAAAACTGTAATTAAGGAATTCAGAAACAAGTTATTAGGAAATTAATTCATTTAATGGCATTATTCACTAAAATAATTGGAAAAAAAATTATGGAACGAATCAACTTGAAACAATACTTTGAATTGTTTATTTCAAGCTTATTTAACAAAATTGGGCAACCAATTATATAACCATCGGTTCCAAATCCTTCTCATTGAATGAAAAAAAAAAAAGATTTTGCCGAAACTAATCGAGACGGACCGCCGAATACGCCGCCATTTTAAAATAGTGCGGTGGGGAGCAAAGGTAAGATGGCCAATTCCATTGGAGATGGCAGACTGATGTAAAGATACTAAACAAGATGTAAAGTGTAAATTCCATTTGGTTTTCACGTTGTAAAACTGTATAATACATGTGTAAAGATATGATCCGTTAAATTGTAAACTATGTATTCTAAATTGGAACAGTCTGTTTGTTTCATTGTATTTTGCGGCGATGATCGCAAAAAATGTCGCCCGCTTGTAGGGTAGCTGGACGGGGATCACTTTCGCTCCGAGGGTTTTTTGCCGAAGTTGGCGATGCCGAACGCAAAGGATCTTTGAAATAAGATATGTTTTGGGACAGTCGCTTGGAGTAACCGTGAAATTGCGTTACAAGAGAGTACTTGTGAGCTTTCATATATGGAAAGCCGGTTGCAAAAGTTATGCTTATCATTTAACCAATATTGGAAGAATAATTTCAAACTGTTTGAAAACAAATATATATAGACATTGAAAACCACGAATTTTGGATGATAATTTAACTAAATGAAATTAATTTCAATTAGATGAATTTCAATGAACAATATTCATTCATTCTTCAGGGTTATGGATAATGACATATGCAAAAAGGCTATTTGACATTATAGTTGATAATAAGATAATAATAATAATTCAATAATAATATAATAATAGTAATTTCTATTTTCCAATCATGAATAAGAACATTGAAAAAGTCAGACACATTTTATACATTCATTTTAGCAGCTAAAATTGTATAATTTCCAGTAAAAATTTTTAATAACAAACTGTCAGAGTAATGGTAATGGTAAAAATTATTTAATTTTCTCAGAAATTATAACAAATTGTATAAAAAGTCGAAAACTTATTTTAATGCATTTTTTTCAAATTTAAAATATTTGATTTAACATTCTCAATTATTTGAAAACCTTCAAGTTTATCCTGGTTTGATAGGAATCCTAATTAAATATATAACCAAATTTTTTCCAGATTTTCTATACAGCATTAATTACCAAAAATATTGGTATCTAATTATTTCCAGAAATATGGTTACAAAGCAGTTAGTTATTAGAAAGAAAGTAGTTATTAGATAAAATATTTGAACACTCGAATAGGTTACCAAATGGCACGTGATTTGAAAAATACATTTTCCATATCCACAATTTTTTAACTATCAAAAAGGAGATGAAAATCACCTGGTAAAAAATTTAATTTGCAAAAATATTGACGATTATTAATTGAATGACAATTATTCTTTAATGTTCTTCATAAATTAACAACTTTAATAAATCGCAAGAAATATACATATTTACCCAGAGAATAAAAATGATATATTAACTAGTATTTTCCGATCTCGAGGTAAATCTGGTTTTTTCAATTCAACACAGTCCAACAAACTTTCAATATTTTATTTATTGAACTGTTGTTACTTTCAGTTTCTTTGAGATATGTTAACAATAATCGATACATACTTCCTATAGGAAAGAGTAATCACTTCCATTTTTCGTAAATGACGATTTTTTTGTCAATATTTTTGTACTCTACGAATCTTTATCAATATCAAAAAATAAGTTGTACTTTATTTTCGAACCGTTTTCAACAGTAACGGAAATGAACATGAAAATATTCATTATTCAAACCTTCAAAAAAGACAGGATGTAAAGGACCGATGAAAATTCAATTTTTCAAAATCTAAAAATCCAGCATTGGCGAATGATGAGCTTTGGATATAGATTTTTCTTGAAAATGGAAAAACTTGGGTCTTACTTCGTGATTAATGAACCATTTTTATATTGGAACTGAGGAATAATAATGATTTTATCACTTTTTTCTCAAAGACAAAAAATCAATGAAGTAAATGCAGTTACACTAAAAAAACTAATCAACACATGATCTCCAATCGACAGTTTCTTTTTTTTTGATGTAGAGTTTTCAAATAGAAATCAGCGCCATTTGTCTTTTTCAAGAATCCATTGCATTCGGATGCTAATGACCTCGGACTATTATGTTCACAACATTATGGCTCTCTGCGATTCTACGGCTGTATACTATATTTATTATGCGATCTGTTTCAATAAATGTGTACATTTAGTTATGGAATGCATGCTAGTTTTGTTAGAATATCCATATGTATGATAATGTATTTCGATTTTATTATTTTTTACCACGGTAGTAATAAACAATAAACAATTCAATGTTTGCTTTCTTTTATGTTTCTATTTCAGTTTTCATTTGAGCAGGTTAAGGCGCTTTTTCTTCTGTTAATTTTTAGCAAGTGTCGGGATGTAAACACTATTGTCCCTAGAACTAGACTGTTCGATATTGAATCACAAATAAATGTAACAAAATATGTTTGTGCCTTCTTTCTATTCTTTATCAGTGTAGAAACTTGACAAAAATAGATTTACAGCTCAGGATAATTAGGCAAAAAGGCAAAGGAGCTTGAAATAAAGTTATAGAATATTCTGTCTAATCTTGACTATGCTAATATGCTGTATTGATGAAATATTCAAGAAACATCTGAAAATTGCTCTTGTACAATATTGCCAAACTGATTCAATTGAAAATAAATGTGCTACAGCCAAAGCTTTCAAATATATTTTCTATGTGTGTTTCTCAATGTTTTCAACCTTCCACAATCTGAAAAATGGATGAATCTAGATTAACAGAAAACCTGATGAAGTACTAAGGTTTCTTTACAATTTGAACATTTAATGAGATATCGTGTACGATGTAGATGATTATGATGGACGTTTTTTTTTTACTTGGTGTATTACATTTTCATCCGATATGTGGAGTTTACGCATAGCTTCGAATTCTAGACCCAAAAAATATTGATCCCTACTTTTTGAGGTAACAGTGGCTACAAAATTGATGAATAAAACTGGAGGAACGTATTTAACAAAAAGTAGAGTTGATGATGAAATCTAATGAATGAAATGGTTAATAAAAACGGCCTTAATATTTTCAATCTTGGCGATTTTACAATAGATTTTGAGAACCATTTTGTAAAGAAAGCTATCAGATATATACATTGTTCTTTCCATCAATTATTCTTATTTGATGAGCAAAATTTTAAAATGTCATAAGGTACTAATTATCTTTTCGTGGATTTAACTATTTTGCTGTTTGTGGAAAGTTGAAAACTTCAAGAACCATCAAGACATAGCTTGTTTATTCAATGATATAAAAAATGCGCAATAAATAAGCATTGAATAACCTTTTAATTCTCTCTAAATTCACAAGTTTCATGAAGCTTATTGAGTTTGCACTTCAAAAAGTAAAACCCCGCTTTTCTCAGCACTATATATACTTCTGAGGGTGCTTATGAGAGAGCAGTTGATTGGCAATTAAAATGATTTTTGTATAGCAAGCTTAGGTACTAGCCACTGCGGACAAGCTTTGATTGGTCAGCCGAGTTCAAACATTGCATTCTTCACTCAGCCAAGTATCACCAGTACGATTTACCTATAGCACACCAAAACGGCTTTTTCTGTATTGGTCCACAAACGCAATGACTGTGTTTACGTAACAAAAATGAAAAGTGTTCAAAAGGCAGATTGAACTGACAACTTTATGCATCAGCTGACTATCACATCACATTTGGAGGCCTATTAGCTATGAAGTGTTTTTTAAATGTTTAAAAGTCTATTGGATCGAACTTGGAAGTTTTATCTGTTGGACAGGAGACCCCAAAAAATAATAATTTGGTTAAAGAGTAAATTCTTGGTTCTGGAAAAAACTTCCAACTATAAGAATACGCTATATAACGAATGTTTGGAATACAAACTCAGTAGAGAAAAGTGTTTTTTGTATAATTCAGTGTTTATATAGAAGTATTTGTTTGGAAAGAATTTTTCTTTCGTATAATTCAATGTTTATATGAAAGTAGCTGTTTCAGGAGGGCTTTTTCTTCCAGTTTATGTCTGAAAGTTACTTCTTTGCATGATCTACACATCTATGTATAGAGTTACTACTTTTAAAATTGATTGCTTCCTTTCTTTCTTTGGAAGATTCCCAATTTTTCTTTTGTATCAAGATGAAGTAGTAGAAAGCAAAAACTTTCCCAAAAATTAATCACTCCTAAAAATAAAATCCTTTCAATATAAAAAATTAACATGATCAACAGTATTTTCTCGTCTACATCTCTTCATATATACGATAGATGGCACAGTAGGCACAGTGGTCTCCTCAAAATGTTAGAACCAGAACAAACCTATTAGAAGTTCAGCTTCAATTTTACATGGAACGTATAAGAGACTTAATTCTCGGGTCAAAGAAGAATTGATGTTCTTAACATCGATCGTGGCTGTCCAATGTCAAAGTATGTCATATGGATGTCAATTCATATGAATAAAATGTTTCCACGTGATTTTTTCACTCCTTTCTCTTTGCAAATGATTCTTTTTTACTATCTCTTTCACACTCTATCACCTTCCTCTGTCGCTGTACCTTCCAAAACCTTCGCGGAGGCCACCGTGAGACGCCTCAAGGTTGCCAAAGAGATTGTGTGTTCGGCGAGTCTTGGCCTACACCTGCCTATATAAAAGAGATGTCTCCTAGTGATCTGTCCACCTTCCTGGAAAGGGCAGGATGGACGATATCTTAGGAGGACAACTCCTCGGGAGGATGTACAATGGGTCACATGTGGCCTAAGTGCTGTGAGTCTACATTCACCCTTCCTACTCTATAGATACAGATGAGTAAAATCATGACTATTATGTAGTACCCACAAAGAGAAAGGTATATACTCAATCTAGTAGAATGCTATAGACAAATTAGTAATTGGTACAAAGATTTCAGGTATTTTCGTGGAGCTTGTTTTTATAATTTTTATCAGCAACTAGTTATTCAGTAATCAGTGAAAGTCCTCATAACCTCATCATTTGATGATATATTCAAGAATAACTAAGTTTAGTTTAGTATTGAATGCACCACAGAAATTAATGTATAGTGAAATACGAGTTGCGGATTTGTGAATATCAGGATAAATCGTTAAACACGGCTGAGTATTATTTGACAAGTCAATGAGAGGTTAATGAGGATATGTATCTCGCGTGGCCACGAAACGCCACCGCTAGTTTCGTGCGCTTCACCTATCTGTTGATGTTGTTGTATGCATCTCCACCGTTCCGCCGTCGCATCGCCGCGCCATTGCTCGGCCGTCGCCATTTTCGTTCCCGCATCTATAGTCAAAAACATCCTTGAAAAATAAAAAAAAATACAAAAAAAGGAAGACCGAGAAAAATGTTTATGTAGCTTTGTATATTTATATTTTCTGGACTTACCGGAATACTGAATACGCGGCGAGCTGAAAGATACGACGTCTGTTCAACAAATAAGGTGAATTTAAATTTTTCTCAAAAAATATTCATCTATTTTTTTTCCCTCCAATATATA
>WOGP01004700.1:0-13766 GCA_015342065.1 Leptinotarsa undecemlineata
CTCATTTCAAGTCTTCTCAAGACTGGTGTGAAGCTGTCTAAGCGCATTCAAGGAGCTGAGTACCCGAAATAGGGTCACTTTAGATTGGATTCCCAGACAAAAAGGTCACAAGGGCAATGAGGAGGCCGATGTTCTAGCCCGTGAAGGCGCATCCAAGGCTATGATCGACCCAGAACCTTTTTGCGAAAAACCATCATGCAGATTCACGGAAGACTTGCTGAACCACAATTGTGAGGTTGTAAGGGTAGTGATGGGTCCACTAACGGGACATAACCGACTCACGGAACATATGGGCCTGACAGAAGAAACGCAATTCATGGTCTGTCAAGAAAAGGAAGAAACCGCACTGCTTGTGCTCTGTGAATGCAAAGCAAGGCTGAGGCACGTAAGATGCGGAAAGAGAAACCAGAGAACCAAAGAGATCGAGCTAGATAATGAGCTCCAATAACCAAGGAACATCACAATAGAAGGTCGCAGTGAATGAGGCCATGGGCTAGCTCCCCGACAATCTAATTTAGTTGCCAGATGTTCTCTGTTCAATCTCTCACATTTTTTAATTTTTTTCTACTCAATTTTGGAACTATTTGAAATTGTTGAAAATAGGTTGTAGGTTATTGTTTGTTATTGAATTCAGTGGTATTTATTTGATGCGGAATATTCATCACAAAAGAAGTTATTGAAAAGTATAGTATTCTATTCGCGAAAAATGGCCATCACTGGCACGTATAATACATGATCCCCCAAATTTCTTTCTCGCTAGTAATGGACACAATTATTACATTTCAATGACCACATTTATTCCATTCCATTCAAGTTATTATGACGAAACAAAATAGTTGTTTCCAAACAGCTGGTATTCCGCAGCGGAAATTCTATTGTCGAAATTGATTTGACTCATTGGCACATGAAACAGTGTAAACACAGCATGTGCCAAAGATACATTTTCGTACAGTTGAAGTGTCCTTTCGGCGATTATTCAGTGTGTGCATCTTCTTTGAAGTGAGTGGCTAAATGGATGTGCTTGGTTGTGAAGTCACTTGTATTGTTATTTTTATGAGCTGACTCGATGTTAATGTCAGATGAACCTAATTGTGGTCGAATATATGGTTAAATAAAAATAATGGTTGGCGAACCTTAGAAAACTTGAGCATTTATTATTTTCCATTAAAAATTATCTTGTCTTTAGACAAAATGCGAATTTTCAAATATGATGACAGACACTGTTTCGTACATTACCCACCTCTAGAGTTGCAGAATTTGAAACTGTGAGTCAAAACAGGTGAGTCTTTTGTAAAATTAGCAATTTGACTTGAGCTGACAATTGTCCCAGTTTTGTCCCACTTCAGTAAGATATATGTGACTATGAGTTTAATGACCTCTTGACCAATATAATGTTGTTGATCTCCAATCGACCAGTTTTTGGTCGATCATTACGCCAAATATTTCACTTGTGTTTTCATAAAAGTAGTATTATTTTGTTGATTTCTTATTGAAATTCCTTACTAATAATTGAATGCCTTCCTAATAATCACAAGCTAAACCTTTCACTTCGTGCAATTGCCAACGCCACTCAATCTCTTGTGAATTACCTGATCTACTGCAGATATACGCAGAAAAAAAAATTACATCACTTCATCGAAAAAACAAATAACTTGGTCCAGCAGCCCAATGATATTCTAGTTGATTTCGATGTCGTTTCTCTCTTCACTATGGTGGAGCAGATCAAACAAATTTTCTCACTACTTATGAGAAGTCCTTTCAGCCCAGTGATTGCAAATTTCTAAATGGAAGTTCTCGAGGAGTAAGCTCTTAACACCATTCATCGAAACACACCAGTTGGTATCGCTATATTTATGTTTGTTATTTGGAGCCACCATTTTTCGATGTACTGATCAACAATATAACTGTTAACATCGGAACTACCAAACGGAGGATCAACACATAACACTAAAACACACAATACGAAGAAACTGCTTACCTGTCAAATTCAACGCATTATATCTCAATAGAAAGGTACAACTCCGTTCGACATTTCACAGTGAAATACATGTCAACAACAGGAACCAATCATAACAATGTAGACCATCAGATCGGCCCCAAAAAAGTGCAGGTCAACCATGAGTAAGCATTTGCATAGACCACTTGTCATCATTCAAAACACCATCCTTACCATCAGCCTCACCACCGCCCACAAAACCACCCCCACCTCCATCTGGAATTATAAATACGAATGAACACGTAGCTCGCCAGTCAGTCGTTATTGAGACTCCGAAAAATAACCTCCCTCATCGCAGTCAACGCGAGTACTGTTCCTTTATTTGAGGACTGAGCTCAATCAGCGTTTTATCTAAATTTTTATTGGTATTCTCACCGGTGAATATTCAATTTTGAGATGGAACATTAAAGTGCAAGGCATTTGCCAGCTAACACTTTCTAAAAGCGGATGATATTAATTTTACATATGTCAGATGTGGTCCTTAAAAAGATTGTTTGAGAAATAAAGTTACTGAGTTTCTGAGTCACTGAGCATTCTGCGTTGCCAGTTGTAGATTAATTGAGTATGATACGAATTTTGATTTCGAAGTTGAAAATCTTGGGAGGTTATCATTTCACTCCGTTTAGAGTAGGTTAGGTTAGGTTAGGTCCAAAGTGGGTGGGTCTATTCAACCCTCCACTTCAACACGCAAGGGTGGTTTATTGTGGCTCACAGCTATTCAGACTCGACCAAATGAACTCAGCTTCCTAACGAAGCCGATTAGTTTCTATTGTGAGTGGTCTTTCAGATCAGATGGTGAAAGTACGGCTCTGCCGAACTCTGAAAACCTGATTCCATCCCCAGCGGGGCAGGCACAAAGTATATGCAGACTGTGTCATAATTTTCCAAACAGAGGCGACACTCACATTGTCTTCCGACGGTCTGAGTCTTTGCATATAATGATTCAAATGACAGTGACCAGTAAGAAGGACTGTTAGACATCGTAGTTCATCACTACTGTGGTCCAACAACTGTTTGGAATGGTGAATGAACATCTTGGAGTGAGCTAATCCTGGAAGATTCTGCCAGAAGTCTATAAATCTCCTTGCCATCCAGGTGTTCAATCTTTGTTTGGCAAAGCCTAAAGCGATGTCAAAGACAGGTTCTGGTCCGATATCCGATGGAACTGCTTGCATCACCCTCCTCTTCAAGGGAGTCAGCAGTCTCATTGCCTTCCAGACCAGTATAGCCAGGAATCCAGGCCAGAGACAATCTATTGAGTCTTCCTATCGAGGAGAGTCGTTTTTGGCAATTTGCTACCAGTTTAGACGTTGCTCGGTAGGAGCCAAGAGCTTCCAACGCCACTTGACTGTCCGAGAATATTTTTATTGTGAAAGAAAGTTTTTGGCATTCTACTATTCCATCTTGATACAAAAAAAGATGAGAGAATCTTCTAAAGAAAGGAAGGAAGTAATCAATCATCATGATCATCTTTTTTTTGTATCAAGATGGAGTAGTAGTATTGGGTTGGATTCTTCCAATCTCTCCGCACACATAAGTTCCCAGGCTGTTACGGGTTATGTTAGTTCTAGAGATTATAGCAGTAAAAATAAAAAAGACGATACAGTTTTTTTTTATTTCTACTCACTGAACTTTATTATTCAATTTCTACTTTTTATAAAATATGTTCATTCAGAACAGGGATAAGCTGATATTTCCATGCCTAAAACAAAAAAATATATCAACTACGACTGTTATAAACAACTTTTCGTTCAATACTTATCAAAGACGAGTCCAGCGAGGTCGGTAGATTTTATCGTCAGGTATGTTGATCTGCTTTTCAGTAGATTGCCAAAATAATGACCGTTTACTCATTGTTTTCATCATTTTCGGAATTCATGACTATTACTGGAGTTTTTTCTCAACACCAAATCGTTATTTTTAACACTTCGATACGTGTTTCGATCACCAAATGATTATCTTCAAGAGGAAGATAAAACTTTTATCTACAACAGGAGACGTTCAGGATAGTGCTTGGACACCAATGTACTTCCCAAAAGCAAAAACCCACCATAAAAGGCAATGTTACTGAATGGTGATCAGCAGCTAGTGTGATTTACTATATTACCTGGTGTGATTCACTACCGGTTTCCCCTCTACACGTCCAGGGACATAAATATCAGACCAAAACCGATGTATCGACAATTGACAGTTAGGCTTAGGCAGACTGGGACCCTTGCAGAGACCAAAGACCAGCCCTGGGGAGTGTGCAGTTTGAGGCCTTGGCATGAAGTTAAGAAACTCTTGCGGCGTGTCACAACCCAAGCAGAAGGTAGACCGAGACCTCAGTGTAGTGATAGATTCTTGAAAATATATTCGAAGCCGAAACGTCTAACTAACAATAACACAAAGGTTTCAACCCGAATGACAAACTTTCATATAAAATTATTATTTTTCCCTACATTATTATCAATTCGACGGAATATATATTAGAGAAGTAACCTTTTTGAACACATTCTCTGTCTGGCCGTTATATTTCACGTGGGAGTTGCCTACCTTGACCTATTGAATGAGTTTTGCCAAAAACCACATTCTCCCCTCGTATTAATTGCTTCTGTCGTAAAATACGATTGGTTTGACATTTAGTATTGCAAAAGGAAATTGAAGTTTAATGACTTGAACTAATTTTCACTCATTAGTTGCCATGACTCGACAAATTTTCGATATCTTCATTCACGCTATTCTGTAGGTTGGGATTTCCTTTCGTATTCTTTGAAGTATTTTGTAAAACATGAAATATGATTTGTTATGAGGATTGAATTATGGTATATACATGAACTTGTCACAGTGATATTATATACCAAACTGGTGCATAAGATCTGAAACAATTTATTGCTCCTGAACATCAGATATGCATTTCGTTTTTCAACGCACATTTTACCGATCAAATTATTCATATAAAGGTAATCGATGTGCTGTTTGGAATAGCACCTTTCTCTCTGTTTATGATTCTTGTGCCATACTGTGTTATTTCCGGACTTCCAAAATCATCCAAAAGGACAATGTCACACACACCAAACTTTTCTTATCTCCGAGGTATCGAATATGTTCTCTTTGAATTGAGGTTTAATATCTCAACTAGTCTTACCAATATACTTTTTGTCAGTTCTCACAGCTTATTTCATATATCACTAAATTTCCAATATTTGGTCTTTAGGGTTACTTACATTTGTGGAAGTGAGCAAGTAGTTTTTCAAGCTATTTTTCAACTTGTTGAAAATGGGATTCATTCCTACTCAACCTACTAACTATATTTGAAGAGTTTCCTTTGCTATCAGCTTTTTCACTGAAGGGGAATTAAAAAGCCCGAGGGCAAGAAAGTTCACTCCCGTCATTTCGTGTTGTGGACAGTGTTGTGTTTGAAGCAGTATTTACAGCTTGGGAACTATAACAGGAGATCTACTGCAAAGAAAGTGAGCCTGACAATACTGAACATGATGCTTCTATCATGCAATTTCTTCTCCATCTGCAATGGATTGAGTCGCAATATTCCACAGTCTAATTGCATTGCGGCTTAGTTGTGAAAACTTTACATACACAGTCACAAAGGCCATGATTTACAGTTCCCTATGGAAGAAGAAAACGAAGAGAAGGTATAACCTTTGAATGTACTGCTCAACAGAAAAAAAGCCACATTTTCTTCAAGGTATTTTTAATTTGGACCAAGCTTTATAGGCCAGTGGCTTCACATCGCAAGAAATTAAACTGTTCTACATCCTTGAGAAAGAAATACTTCAACTTCAACGACGATTCAACCACGAGTATTAGGCACAGTCTACTTGGCTTCATGAACAAATTCACGGACCACATCAGGAAACTCCTCAAACATCATAGTATGAGGACCATCCACAAACCAACTAATCAACTGAGCAACTCTAGCATTCTGACCAAATGCTTTGACATCTTCCGGTATTTACAGAAATCCATGTTACTGTGACACAGTTCACATCAGTACTACCAAAGGCAGCATCAATACTAGGATACAAAAACACAAGCTGAGCTGCCAATTTACATAACCGAAAAAATTTGCAATTGCAAAACATGTCCTTGTAAAGACAGACCACGTACTACAAATTTCATTGGACCAGGGCGCACCAGCCCATATTTTTTTCTCTCTAATCGTTATACTTTTTTTTCTCAGTTTTTCAAAATTTTCTATAATCATTCTGTCAATTGGTGTGGAGATGAATCCAATGAATCAAAAATCATAACAGTTGGTCTAGACGTTGTTAGGACAGGAGGTTGAAATGGACACCAATATGTCTTGGCACAATCATGCCGCTGGATTTGCAAAGGCTGTTTCTCAAAAGCTTGGAACACTGTTCCGAACCAGAAAACTGTACACACTTCAGCAACTTTTGATGCTTTATAAAGCTCAGATCAGACCTTCTTCAGAGTATTGCTCTCATGTATGAAGCTTTGCCCCCGAACATATCGTGAAGCTGCTGGATTCCATCCAGAAAAGAGCCATCCGCCTGATTGGAGACGCGAACATCACGTGCAACCTTGATAGCCTGGAACATCTAAGAAAGGTTGGAGATTTGTTTCTCTTCTATAGATACTTTCACGGAAAGTATTCAAGTGACTTCTACCGAGTGATTCTACCGAAAAGAGTACATATCAGAAATACGCGGCGAACTCTTCTATCTGCAGCTGGTGCTTACGTTTTGTCCTTAAAAAAATGAAAATGGTGTTTCTCAAACAATTTTGCGATTTTTTCATCCACTGGGTTACCAGATATTGCAGTTCCAATTAACATTGTTTCAGGTTCGGATAAGCCAAAGACGAGCGGCCGACGACAGTGGCGGGTGAGGCCGCATCAGCACGGCTAGCACCACGACTCCCAGCCAGGCGCCGTCTATGGTGGGCGATCGGGATGGAGGCGAAGGACTGGCCGTGCGGTGGGACCAAATCTCCTCCGGCGCCCTCCTCGACGGCATGGAGAACAACAGGGAGCAGGTGCGGTACTCCTCCGTGCCGCAGATGTCGCCTCCCTCGCACCTGCCCTCACACATGCCCCCGCCGCCGCCGTTGCCCTTACAACTGCAGAGGCCCTTCTCCAGGTCAATGTCTTCGCTGCCGCCTGAACCCTTCATGATCATGCGCTCCAAGGCGCTCAACAGGAGGGTCGTCATCAACGTCGGGGGAGTAAAGCACGAGGTGCTCTGGAGGACGCTTGATCGACTACCGCATACCAGGTGAGTGATATTAAAAAGAGAAGTAATGATTCAACATTTATCTTTGTACATATATTGCTCAATACTCCTTGTGGAGTAGCACCACTCTGATAGTTATCTAGTACTCGATCTTTTTGACGGACAACTCCTCTTGTTCGTTCATTTTATTGATATTTTCTCATCTCCTTCTGTGCCTCATCACCGTTTCCTCATTTTCATTCATTATTGCTTTGATCAGTTCATTTCTGACTTTTCGTAAGTACTTCGAGCTCGGTCTGGCCCCTCTTTTTCTCCACCGTTATCAAATTCAACTGTTCATATTATTCTTATTTTTCTTTCATTTCTGTCATTTTGAATAATTCTTCTTTCCGTACCATGTGAATTATCACATAACGACCTTCATATCAATTGATATACTTCATACATTTAATCATCTCTTGATGATGCTAACTTGGATAGCGAAATGCACGTCAAGAGACGGTATTTTTGTTTTGGCGTGGAAAAAGTGTTTTAGATAGATTTATTTCACTCCGGAGGATCCAATTTGATCTATCACGATAATTTATTATGAAATAATGTAAATAGGTAAGACAAGATATACTTCGGTTTTGGCAGACTGCGTAAACTGCTTAGCAGGTCTCAACCAGAAGAGGTAGCCTCTGCGGTATTAGGAGAGTTGGAGAGCTTCACTGGTCCTCATGAATGATACGAGAAAGCTTGATATTGCTCTCTAAGTACGCTGGGTTTACAGGAGAAAATCATGAAACTGGAAAAAATATGGAGGAAGTTCTGTATCTCTGTATCTGTAGAGTAGGGAGGGTGAGTGTAGGCCCACAACACTTAGGCCACATGAAACCTATTGTACATCCTGTCCTTTCCCGAAAGGTGGACAGGTCACTGGGATAAATCTCCTTTATATCGGCAGGTGTAGGCCAAGACTCGCCGAATACACACTCTCTTATTGACGATAACTCCGGGCATTCGCACAGGACATGTCTGACAGTCTCATTTTTCTGTTCACCATCCGGCACAGAGATCCACTAGATTCATATTATGGAGGTGTTTCCTTAGTTGACAGTGGCCAGTCAGAAATCCTATTGTTAAGCGTAGATTGTTTCTGGTTATCGCCAGATATTTCTTCGGTGCCAGCTCCCCAGGGTAGCCCAAAGTAATCCTAGCAAGATTGCATCCTTTGATTTCATCCCATATTTTTAGGGATTAGCATGGGTGTGACGTTTGGCTAGTTCCGAAATTGTCGAAGTCATCAGGCCGTAGGTGCCACTGGATCCTAAAATTCTTAGTCCAGCCGCTTCCTTGGCTAAAGAGTCCGCAATACGATTACCTTTCCTCTTATCGTGTCCTTTAACCCACCTCAGGATAATGTTGTTATCTTCTGAGGCTTTGGCTAGATCTTGGTGACACTCTAGTACTAGCCCTGAAGTTACACGTTGTCTGTTCAAGGCTAATAGAGCTTGCCTGCTGTCAGTGCAGATTTTTATTTCTTTTTTGGCGATTGAGATACCAGCCAGTTCTGTTTGGACCATGCTGGTACAAAACATACTTACTGTAATGTGAAAAAATTCGCTTACTTCCAGATTTTTTTCACAAGTAGTTTCTAAAGTGAAATCGCGAATCAAATTCAGAATACTGTCAAATGATTCGTATTCAATGCGAATCTGAAAACAAAACATAAATTAATTGTTTGTCTGTTCACTGACACGATTTTAAAGGTTGTACACCTTTATTCGAATACTGTTCATACCGCATTACCATAAATTTTCATGAGGATTAATGGATAGTAATTGTTTTGACATGGCTTGTTAATCATGGCTCGTTGCTAATATCTTGATGAAATTCAGTACACTTGATAACCTACAATTATGTCCTCAAGTTAATATGTACCTGCAAGGTTATGTCATTCAATAAAACAAAAAGGATATATTCAAAAAGTATATAGTCAACAGGCTACTGTACCCATTTGGAGCTATAGGTAGGAAGGTCCAAAGTGAACGGATCTATTCGACCCTTGCAACCGACGAAGGTTTATTATGACTCACACCTATTCAAACTTGACCAAATGAATCTAGCGTCTTTACTATCACTTAATTTGGGGTGTCATTATCTATGATCTGTCAGCTGACAGTGCAGAATTCTGTCAAACGTTGAAAACCAGAATCGGTTTGTATTCATAGCTGTTTACGATCTTTTTGTGTATCAGTCATGATAGCATACTGAATATATTTCAACTGATTGGTCGATATTACGGTTGAAGATTCCATCTGCAGAAACCTTCCCAGATGAGGGTATATGTATCTGACGATAGATCAAATTCAGAAATGCAGAGCTTTTTTACCTTCAATTTGGGTAAATTGCGAAAGTGTTTGCTACTTCTGTTGCTCATGAATTTGGTGCAAGACAGATCCATAAAATATCTTGCTCTTGAGTAGGAGACACAGTTACTTCTGGTTGTAGTGAATTGCCTTCTATAAAAGTCAGGAAGGTGCAAGACAGATACATAAAGTATCCTGCTCTCAGGGAGAAGACAGATTCGCTTCTGGTTGGACTACCTAGCCTAAGCAAGACAGACAGGTGCAAGGTATCCTGCTCTTGACGAGGAGACAGAGTCGCTTCCTAGATATATACCTAGGTTTCTATGCAAGACTGGCAAGTGCAAGGCAGATATTCGTTAGGCTTCCTGCTCTTGTGGAGAACATAGTTGATTCTGGTTTCTATATGCAGTCTCCTGTGTTTGTTAGCAGATGCAAGGTGGATACATAAGGTATCCCGCTTTTGAGAAGGAGACAGAGTGACTTACTGGTTCCACTACTCAGCCTCCTACGTGCGTCAGCAAGTGCATAAAGTATGCTGCTCTTGAAGAGGAGAGCAATTCGCTTCCTGGTTGCAAACCTAGCCTTCTATGCAAGGCATAAGGTATCCTGCTCTTGAGGAGAAGATATGGTTGCTTCTGGTTGCACTATACAGCCTCCAGTATTTGTTAGCAGGTATGAGGTGGATGCATGAGGTATCCTACTGTTAAGGAGGAGACAGATTCGCTTCCTGTTTGCACACCTAGCCTCTTTGGGAGGCTATATAGTTGCTTCTGGTCGCACTTTGCAGCCTCCTATGTTTGTTAGCAAGTACAATGCATAAGATAGCCTTCTCTTGAAGAGGAGACTGAGTCGCGTCTTGTTGTACTACGTAGCATTCTATGTAAGACAGACAAATGCAAAGCAGATTCGTAAGGTATCAGTCTCTTGGGAAGGAATCATAGTTGCTTCTATTTGTACTATGTAGCCTCCTATGTTTGTTAGCAGGTACAAGGTACATGCATACGGTATACTGCTCTTATGGAAGAGAGAGAGTAGCTTCCTAGTTGCACACCTATACTTTTGGTTCTTGTTGCACTACGCAGTTTGTTAGCAGGTGCAAGGTAGATGCATAAGGATCGTTTCCTGGTTGTAACCCATCCATCTACGCGAAACAAGCAGGTGCAAAGCAAAATCATAAGTTATCTTGTTCTTGGGTTACTTCTGGTTGCACTATACAGCCACCCATGCCTGTTAATAGGTGCATGGTAGATTTATAAGGTATTCTGCTCTTGAGGAGGAGTTAGAGTCGCTTCCTGATTGCACACCTAGCTTTCAATGCAAAGTATGCGGTATGTTGCTCTTGAGGAGGAGATTCAGTTGCTTCTGGTTACACTATGTTTACTAGCAGATGCAAGGTAGATGCATAAGGTATGCTGCTTTCGAGCAGGAGACAGAGTCACACATCTAGCCTTCTATGCATGACAGGCAGGTGCAAAGCAGATTCGTCATGTATCCTGCTCTTGGGGAGAATACAAACTTGCTCTTGGTTGCCTTATGCAGCCTCCAATGTTTGTTAGCAGGTGCAGGGTAGATGAATAACGTGTGCTGCTTTGAGGAGGAGACAGAGTGGCTTCCTGGTTCCACTACCTAGTCTCCTATTTTTGTTAGCAGCTCTGCAAATTATACCAAAAGTGTAATTTGTTTGAACATATAATTCACTGACTGATCGATCTACATTTATTAACCCAAATGCGGTACATTTACAGATGAAAATAGTCGCAAAAATTGAAATTTTAAAAACTGTAGTCATTTGTTTCAATGCCGTAACTCATTACTGTGGAATGTTGGTCATGAATGATTCTTGTGTTCGGGAAGTTTGGGTTTCTAAGAACATCATTCAGTTATCCATTTCTGAGAATCTACAGACAGACGTCTTTTCACCCAATTTGCTCTACGTGATAAATTCTGCGTAAATAGCTAGGAGAAATCCACGAAGAAAATATTAGGCATGTCTTTAGATATTAATTATACACGAATAGTAAATTGCAGCACAATATTATATAAAATAAAACTTCATGAATTATTAAAGTAATACATTTGTGTAAAACAGTTATGGAGTTGATTTTATGAAAAGTAATAAAAAAGGCAGCGAACTTTTATCGAAATATTTAGTTTTTTAACGTACAGAGTACATAATTGGAAAACAAAAAATTGTAGACGAAATCGTTCCAACTGTTCTGTGTTAGTAAAAGTTACTTGACAACCTGCTTGCTGTCTTCAAGTTCATACCGAATATAAAGGTGCAACAAAGCAATTATCTTGATATTTCAATGCCAAGCATTACTCCAGCATTTCACAGAGTCGTACCCACCGCACAACTTTTAAGCTCTGCCCGCTCCTAACAATGGTTGTTATTTATGCGAAGCCTTGATTCAACAAAAATAGACATTACTACAATTTCAGTACGCATTTTAGCCAGATAAAGTAAATTGATACAAAGCGAAAGCCCGCAGAAGGAATTTGCACAAGATTGGTCAGGATCGGTTTGAGATAAAATCTTTTTTATGAAATCAGGAATTTAAGTTGCCGAAACGGTTTTTTTGTTGTTTTACTAGAGATTGTGCTGAAATTATTTGCAGGATTGTTGTTCATTTCCCCTCTAATGCAGGACAGGAAAACACATTTTTTGCTTTGAAATATCTAAATTTCAATTCACGGTAGTGAATTATTTTCTATAATGTGCTATCATTTCTAGATAAACATGTCGATCTTATTGGAAACAAAAAACGAATAAGTTATGAGTTTTGAGAGTGTAAGGTAATTTTACTCGCAATCTAATGAAACAAACCTTCATATGGATCGTTGAGAGTACAACAAAAATTTTAAAAAAATTGGAATGTTGTTTGGTGATCGTGGAAAACGGTGATTTGTAATCGCCGGAACTCACGTTTTCTTTTATTTATAAAAGTCCTTTCACGATGCGAAAAAATTAACGAATATTAATTTTCCATTAGAAAGGTGTCATTAAAATTCAATACTCGACTAATTTTTGGAAGATGAGTTGTGGCTGGATTAGGTAATATACTGAATCAAAATGATCGATGGTGTAATGGCAACATAACGATAATTGCCTTCAACTAAGTTTGGAAAGTACCTTCGAAGCCGACATGCTTTTGAGTAAATTGAGAAAGTTATACTTTTCTTTGTTTAGTGCAATATCGATTTGTAAAATAACGTTCACCAAACCAAAAATACTTCATGGTTACTGAAATTCCACAATAGTGCCTTTCCCTCTTGATATGGTAAACCTGAAGATGCGCTTATGATATAATAATTATAATAGTGAGTTTATATAGCTATATGAAGCTACTAAATACAAAAGTAACACATAATATTATTTTCAAATAAACTTTGTATAACGTGGAAGAAATACTTGGATAAATTAATGATTAGCGGTTTTTTTTTCATAAACTACACCGTACAATTTGATCTTCACAAAATCGTAAGCTGTAGTTTATGAAATTACTATAGATCTTCATCATGTAACGGCCGTATAAAACAGAGACTTTTTTATTTTTTATGTTGGTACATCCATCTCGAACATATGTTCATAGTTTCAGCTGATTAACATGTTTATTTTTCTCTTGAGAGGCATAAAAGTTCGAAGTGTTTTACGTGTTCGGCGATTTTCTGCTATCAAAAAAACGGATCAAATAATTTACATCAAATTTTGTGTAAAAAAAATGAATTGAGTGCTCAAAACACTTGGAATGTTGACAGTGCCATACGGTGATTGTACTCTGAGACAGAAAAATGTTTACAAATGTTACAAGTGGTACGAAGTTTTCACAGAAGGTCGAGAAGCACCTCAACAACCGATGAAAATGTTGAGAAAGTGAAGAAAATTGTTATGGAGAATCATTGGATCACTATTTAGAAAAGTTGCTGAGGATGTCGGCATATCGGTTGGCTCATATGCCAATGAATTTATTCGCAAATTTTGGACATGAAGCGTGTGGCAGCAAAGTTCGTTCCAAAATTGCTAAATTGGACTAAAAACGTTCAGCATCGTTCAGGGATTGTTGAATGACGTCAACGGTAATCTAGATTTGCTTTAAAGGGTCATAAGTGGTGACGAATCTTGGTTATATGGTTTTACATCGAAACCAAAGTCCAATCGTCGCAATGGAAGAACCCAGGGGAGCCAACACTATAAAAGCACGCCAAGTTGAAACGAAAGTCAAG
>WOGP01004701.1:0-13765 GCA_015342065.1 Leptinotarsa undecemlineata
CACCGGTGTTGCCCTACGCTCCGGGGGATATTGAATCCGTTGTGGAGAATGAGAAGTGCCGAATTTATTGGAACTGCTCGTTTCCCACCCTCAGGCTCATACAAGCTAATAACCCTGTGTTGTCCTTTTCGACCACCAGAGCAAGATGATATTTGTCATGGAGTTTTCAGCTCCTGGCGAGACGAACAAAATTGTCGAAAAGATTGTTATGAAAATAAATGTTAATAAAATAACGATAAAAAACTTTTAAAACAAGCTTTTATTTAAGTGTCCTGAAAAGATCAAAATCAAAAAGCTTTCAATTTCAATTCTGTAAAGTCATAAATGAATGTGGTTAATGTGAATTAAAATTTTATTTTGATCTTTTTAGGGCACTTAAATGAAAGCTTGTTTCAAAAGTTTGTTTATTATTATTTTATTTTATATTTTTTAGTTTCAATCGATAGTTATCGATCAATACGAAAGTCCATCTATAAAACGGAGAGTTCTCCAACAGAAAAACTTAAGAAACAGGGAAAACTATTATTAGGATAAACTATATTCCATAGAAGTAGGTAGGTACCTACTCCTCCGGTATACCTTATAGAAGAATTAGCTTGTTATATTTATTAGTCTATTCATTTCATTGGTCGCGTCATTATTACATGGCCGAGTCCCAGTTGATTTCGAATAGTCTAATTCTTCTATCAGGAGGCCTTCTATTGATGTGACCCTACTTAAAGCCACGTACGCTTGACCGGCAGCAAACAACTCTGAACCCAAGTATACAACAGCGTGATCAACCGTACTATCCTGCATTTTGTGAACTGTACAAGCCCAGCATGAAACAATTGGCAACATTCTACGTTCAGCTCTACCATGGCTGAATTTAGCTGGAAATTGCACAGATTTCGGTTAAATAACGTGGATTCCATCTTTGCCGAAGTCGATACGGACTGATGGAATATCAGTGTCATACATTTGTGCTCTCCGGAAAAAGGACCATATAATTTCTATTATATGACCGATGACACCATTCACTAGACCCTTAGATACATCAACATTGTATCACAACATCACCTTGGCCTCCACAGATATTTCCAATTCTCTAGGCAACGCCCCAGTCTTGTTTATATTAGATGGTATAATATTATTTAAATCTATATTATAATTTTCTCTAGTAGGTACACTCTATTAGACCATCTTGTGCAATTATTTTATCACAATGCAAATAAATATAGGTTATTCCAACCTACTACACCATTTATTGTCTTCTTTTTAGAGTCGGGAAGTAGGTATTCAAAGGTAAAAGCTTGATTAAATTTTTTTTCTGGAAATATGTTTTTCTAATTGAAGTCAATCATGGATGTGGATCTATTTCATGATAGGCCTACCGACTGCCTATCATAAACGAATGCGTATACAAAATTACGTGTCACTGCTATATACCCTTATGGAGATCTCTCGTACGGAGCCAGTCCTGGCAGCAGCCAGCCAATCGGATACCGGGGAGTGGGTCAAATTAAAATTGCAAGATTTGTTAACATACATACAAGTAAAGTTTAATGCAGGGTATGCAGATTACATCTAAATATAGTGAAGTTTAAATGCGAAGAAATGTCTATCGCTATCCGAAATGGCTAGCAGCTGAGCATAAGTTAAAACTTAATTATAATAAGTGTCATATCAGAAGATATCTGTCACAAAACGTCAATAATAAAATAGGCAATACCACGTTGAATCTAAAAAAAAAATTGAGTATAATTTTTGATTCAGATTTGAATTTCATTCCTCATGTTAGTGACTTACTCCAGAAATCTTACAATAGTTTGAGGTTGATGATTTATGCCCATTGCATTGCTTGAATCAAGTAATACATGAATTTTTCACTGAAACTTTGGTTCTTTCGAGATTCAGTTATGGAGATGTCTGTGAAAATCTACTTAAAAAATTTGAGCAAAGTCGCATTCAGGAAGTACGAAATTTCAGTTGTCGATTTATATTTTCAATTAAAAAAATCGGCCACGTTTCCAATAAGATCTCTGAATTGAAATGGTTGACAATGTCTAATTGCAGACAGTATGATTTTTGTTTATCACTGTATAAAATAATGAAATGCGAAATTCCCCCGACTCTATACAGAAAACTAATACCTAGGTCGATTATCCATTCACTAGATGTAAGAAACAGATGTCATTTGCATGTATAGCTCAAGTAAAATATATAGTGCCCCCTACCTTCTAGCAGTTCCCCTTTAATAACACTCAGAACGGCGGTACTCATTGCACATTCTGTTGGTCACCATAACATGACTTCAAATTCAATTTTATGACTCTTCAGCCAATCATAAAAATTATCCAATACGAACCGCCATTTCTTCAGTCCACGTGGACTAATTTGTTGCGGCATGATTCCTTTGTATTGGTTTTTTTGGCCTTTGGCTTCGCCGACACCTTTAAGATTACTATATCAGTTACTTCGACTATACCACATCATTCTTCAGAAATATTTCACCTATTTAGTTGTTAAAATGCATAATCCATTCCTCATCAATTGGCATGATTGAATATCAGTTCGAACGCGATTTGAAAATCGATTTTTTTCAATAGCCAGGTTGAAGTATAAAATAAACCCGTTATTTACAAATTATTTACTACTTTATAGGTTTCGATAATTGTACAACTTAGGTTAAGTGTAAGAATAGCCTCGGGCTATTCTTACACTAAACCTCGGGCTAAACCTCGCCTTATTTATGTATAGAAAGAATTTATTTCAATTTTATTCATCTTCCATAATGGTTTTTTCATTGGATCGCTTTATTTTCAACCATTCTCGACAGACGCCAAAGAAAATTAAGTGAACGAAAAAAAATTTGAAAGGTGAAAATAAAAGATCTCTAAATATTTTGGTACTGAAAATATGGTACTAAACTATAGAAAATGATATCGAAAAATTACGCGGTATATGAATGAAAAAATAACAATGCTAGTTGGTTAAGAAAACAAATTGATGTTACTTGAAATGAAAATGAGAAAATGAATGGGTAAAACAATGGAAAAAACTAATGAAAATGAAAACATTTCAAACTGAACTACTTCACGACGTTTCAATTGTTGGTGTTTAAGTTCATCTTTAGGTAAAAACATGTTCATGAGGAGAAACCGATACTTTTCCAAAATCAAAATACTAAATGTTTATAAATCATAGACAAATATGCATATGGCGAGTGCTGATATTAATATTTTCAATTAGCTAAGTGATTTGAGAGATAGTGTTATATGAAATGGTAATTCCAATATTTCGAAGGTATTTTTCTACATTAGACTAATTATAATTCGTAGTATTATGGTTTCAATAATGAATTTCAATTATCAGCTGGGCAATTTCCACTTATTGAAATTATTTGGGAAATAATCTGCAGGCCCCTAAAATTATTTTCCATTTTCATTTGAATACTGAACATTTGATGTCTGATGGCGATTAGCATATTCAGTTAATGAAAATTATATTCAGCTAATGAAATTGCCATTACTCTTTAACGCTCAGATTATACTCCATTATTTATTTTATGACAGGAATTGGCCGCAGTGGTAGTGCGCCAGACTTACGATCGGAAGGCCGTGGGTTCGATTCCCGCCACGACCAGATATTTTTCTCGAGATAATTTATCTGGTTCAAACTGGAATGATTCTGCTACCGTGTTAGGAATCACACGTTAAAAGGGAAAACCTCGTTAGTGCTCAGCTCGCAAAAGTTTCTCAACTCCTGAGAGTTGTCGTTCGTATGGGGGCGACAGCTGATTAATGGAAAACATATTTTTAACAGGATGATAATTGGTTGTTTGAAGGATGTGGACCTAATATCAATTATGTGACTTGTAAATTGTCCGAACAAGATTCATTATGTTGAAAAAAAATTGAACTGGAAAGGAAAGATTTTTGGAAGTTTTTTGGCTTTATCCATCATTCGACAAGAAATATAGGAAACTTTCTGATACATCATGTTCAAATATTTCTTTCAAATACAAGCTTGAAGAAAAAAACCTTTTGAGATAAGTACCTACTTCCATATTGAATTACATGAAAATAACTCCAATTCATTCAAAATTTGTTGTCCCGAAACTTCAGAGTAAATAGCCTAAGAGCTGATGGGAGATCAAACTTCACCTATCAGATATCACGATGAGACATATTTTTTATAAAATGTAATTTTTTAGCAAACATGCCTATCATAACTTGCCTATCGAAAAGCCCAATTGAAATTATTAGGTCCAGTGGCGTCTCAGTGTGCAACAGCCAACAATGTTGAAAAAAGAACGCCACTGACTTTTTTGTAGTTTTTTTCAAGATTAAGCAAATGAAAATACAAATTTTTTGTCGCTTGTGTTTTCTACATATGAAGCTTCGATTTAGAGAAAAAAAATCATTTATAAAAAATATCCATGGACAACATGAAATGAAAATCGAAAGTGAATAATAAACAATTTCGACCTTAAAATTAAATGAGCAAAATGTCCACCTTCTGATAAAGTACACAACTGCAAATGATTTTTCATTAATTGTCTAACACCTTCAAATATACCTGGAGTATTCCTTATGACATTGCAATTGTCAAATATTCGATTTTTCAAGTCATTCACAACTACTGCAGGAGTTTTATTAACGAGAGCCTTCGAATGACTCCATTAATATAAATCTAGAGGATTCATATCAGGACTAGGAGCTGGCCATTTTTGAGGTTCTGAACTTCCAATCTAGCGATTATGGTAGGTTATGTCAACATGCTGACGAGCATAAACCCTATGTTGCATCACAAAAGTAACGGTACTTCTTCTGACAAAATGGGTGAATGATCTCGCAAAAAGTCCGTGTAGAGTTCACCTCTTAATCTTGCTGGTGAAAAAAATTGGTCAGTTAGCTAGTCACCAATCATCGCTACCCGAACTTCAAGAGAAAATTGTTGCTAAAAATTACCTTCTCTAATAACGTTGGGATTTGTGTCGGCCCAAAAATGGTCATTGTAAGAGTTCATAATGGTATGTCGTGAAAAATTTGCTCTGTCTGTCAATGAAATATTTGGTGAAAAATTATTATTGTGTGCCATCCTATGAATCAACCACCTGCAAAACATCAATCTTGGATGAAAATCCCGAGACAATATAGCTTGGAAACACTGTCCATTATATGAGAGTTCCACCATGAGTTTCTATCTATGTAGACGCCCAAGTATTTAATTTCTCTCGAGAAATCTACTTTTAGTGTTTTTCCCTATTCGCCGACATCAAGAGTTTCAGATGGACAAGCATTGGATAGATTGCAGCTAAAAGGGAGAAAATGAGTTTTTGTTTTAGATGCACTGTCAGAGGCTTTGGCCAAACCATTTTTTGAGCAAGTGGAAATCTGTTTCAACGTTCTTTTTCAAATCAAGCCAAGTGTCTGCCTCATAAAATATCGCAGTAACGTCTGCTTATCCCATTATTTCCCCAATACTGTCCAAAATGAATCATTCATTTAGATATAAATTGAAAAGCAGAGGACCCAGTACCGTACCTTGTGAGACTCCACATTCTATTTTTGATTGCTAATTGTGTCTGCAAATTGCACAACTTGCATTTTATTCGGAAGATAACTGTCAAAAAGCGTTTGGCAATTCCCTCTGATACCATTATCATCTAAAGTTAGTAGGAGTAGTGCCTTATTACTTCAAATAATTTTAGCAAATTTCAACCAAATCGGTGAGAAGATATTCATGATATTTTATGAATACCAGTTTTTTTTTAAATTTCAACGCCCTGTATCTCAGAAACGAAGCAATTTCGAACATATGTTCATAAAAACTTTTTTTCTAAAAACGACCTATCGAATTACCCTATTAAGTTTCGTATCGAACCCCTGTAAAAAATGGTACTCAAATACTCATGGATTTTCATCAAGTTTCGGTCAATCTCTCCACAAATTCTTTCATGATCTACTTTCCGTTTCGCCTGAGCCAAAACTACTTTTCTTGTCTACGTACAATTTCGTCTTTGGAAAGCGGACTATGAATAATGAAATACCATCAATATTCCAAGAATATTGGCCAATATATTTTCGTATAATCTGAATCGAAATTGGATTGGAAAGCAGAAAGTATCGCGAATTTCTTTTGAACATTTTATGGAAACATGCTTCTCGCAAGAGCAGCATACCAGAAATATTTATGAACATGCATTGAAAACGCTTCTTATGAATATTCAAGGGATGTAAGCTTGTTTACTAGAAATTTCATACGATGTTGCACAGTGAAAGCTTGGTATTTATTGTGCATGCATCTATCCTATCGTTATTATGGTTTGAATGGGAAATGAGGATATCAGAGTGACAGTGTGAATCTTATTATGTCACTGTGAAAGGGCGTGTGGAGACGTATTGATATTTAGTTAGCCTAGACCAGTTTATCTACTGAAAACCCTGTCCCAACATTAGAACGAAATTACGGTCTCTCGACGCTATTCGCTAACCGAGTTAGCATCTGTTGTTGAAGCAAAATACAAAATCCTCTACCTCTATTTTTGCAAGTATAAAATTCACGTATGAAATTGAAAATAACGAAGAACTACCATTCCTGGATGGCGAGTTGGCTGTCCTTGTTCATCTCTCACTGCCTGAACCACTGTGCATGCTGTTTTTGGCAAGTGCATTGGCTTGTGTCTACGGAACCTTTGAGATACCGGGCGCCCTCTCGTCGTAGCATCGCCTTGTCACGGTAATGCAGGGCTCTGCCGTGATTCACCTTCTTTTCCTAGCCACTCGTGGGACTTTTATGGTCAGAGTAAACTTAAAAATCCTTGCTGACGCTGAGTCTATAGGGGAGATGGATATCGAGCTTACAACTCCAACTGACCTTCCTGTAAATTTAGATTAGGAGCCAGTCTACAAAGGAGATGTATGTTGAGTTTACAACTCCAACTGACGTTGTAAATTCAGTTCAGGAGCGAAAGCTTCTCAACTCCCCAACTCCTGATCCAATAACTAAATCTACGAAAAAGGTTTGGTGGTGTAGCCAGAAAAAGAGTGAGTCGTTTCCTCAAGAGCGGAGTACCTTATAAAAACGCCTTGAACCAAATTTTTTGAATCTAAGGTATCAGAGCATATACTTTATGACTGCCCCGCTGGAAATCGACTCAGGTTTTTGGAGTTCAGCAGAGCCGTACTCTTACCATCTGGCCTGAAGACCACTCATCATACAAACTAATCGGTTTCGTTAAGAAGTTGGGTTTATTTGTTCAAGTGTGAATAGGTGTGAGCTACAATAAACCCTTGAGGGTTGCGGTGGAGGGTCGAATAGAACAACTCACTTTGAACCTAACCGAACCTAACCTAACTAAACTTAACCTAACATAACCATTCCTCGATGTACTAGTTATAAAAATGTACAGGCGACACCTGTACATGAGTTTCGAATATTCAGTCAGATATTTTGTGTTTTTTCAAGATTCTGAACCATTACAAGAGTCGAACTAAGATAAAACCACAGTAGAATACAACCAGTAGGCTCTCTTATCACGTGATCCGCGCGAATTGCCGGGGACCTTCAATCGCTCTTAGAGCGATGAGATTCTCATCCAACGCATTCAGTGCTGTAGTATCGAAGGATTCAACGGTACCACGGGCATCGGATTCATTATAATAAACGTTCGGAAATTGTTATTGTGTTTAGTTTATTCGCTATTGTTATTATTGTTTTTAGATTTTGTAGTTGGTTATTGTTGTTTGTTTTATTATTGAGTGATTAGGAAATAGAAGATATTTGGTAGTTATTTGATAGAACAAGTCATCAGCGATATTCTCACTGAATGGATTGAACTTCGCCTTTTATTTCCACTATTTTATATCTAGGAATAAATTATGAAAAATATGTACTTTTTTTTGGAAATGATAACGACCATTATTATTATTATTGAAAAAGTTAGGGAATGTTTGCTACTTCAATGATTGCAAAAACGAGGCTGCAACTGTAGTGAGAAATTTTATAGATTTCCGAAAGATCCCGTAAGGTAAGAACCTAATGAGTAGTTCAGTCTGTATGACTTTTATTCTAAGGTTATAAGCATGTTGCAGACCTGATTTGCTTAACAAATTGAAAACACTTCACAAAAGCAGTTATCGTTCATGTGGCAGTTATTTCGAAAATGATGTGATAATAAGTAGTCATTAGAAAAAACTTCTACGACAGAATGCTGTAGCAATGATATTAATCTGGACATCAAAGTCAAGTACTGATTTAGGTATGATGATGTCGTTTATAATGATACTGTTATTGAACAACATTAAATAATACCTTGTACTGTTTTGCAATTTTCAATTTCAGCAACCTCTGGGACAGACGACTCACCATTATTAGATTTGGCCATCCCTTCTACTTCAACGTCATCCCCAAAATCTAGTACATTGCCAAGAGCCTTTAAGAAATACGACGTACCGCTAATAGATTTAGTAATCTCTTTTATCCAACTTCGTCCCCAAAGTCTCTAGTACGACTTATGTTCAGCCACCTGCGATTTTATCAAGCTATACACCTTGGAAGAAAAACCTGAGAAAAATTTACAGAAGAAAAATGTTGCTTTAAAAATAAAAATCTTTATTTCTGAATAATAATCGCAAAAGGATACAAAAACAGAAATAACGTCGTCACCACTAAGATAGATTATGTCAGACAGTATGGCTGAGGTATTTAGCAATAATATATAGTTCTATATTCAGTAGAATTTTATGAATTCTCCTCTTGAATTCTCCAAGTTTATTTATTTGTTTGATGCTGGTGGGGAGTTTGTTGAATATTTTCATGCTTTGATAGAACGGTCTATTTTTTGTAACAGTTAGTCTATCTTTTGGGTATACATGATCAAAATTTCTAGTGCTACATACATTTTGTGGTAAAACATTTTCAAAAAGATGTTTGTTTCTGAAAAGCAATAACAAGAGTAACTAGACCAACAAGAGTATATAGACTCCTAGTATTCTAAGGGCTATTTATTTGTACAATAAAAATTTGCTCTTCATTCCTACTACTTCCATAAAAAATAATTCCATACCTATAAACAAATTCAAAATTTTAATGATAGATCAATTGGATTACATCTGTGTCAACATACTGACCAATAACTCTCATTAAATACAACACTGAGTTCAACTTTTGACAAACATTTTGAAAAGACGACAGAACGATGAACTGTACAAAGAAAATGAAGAGTTGAGAAGGAAACTTGCAGATACACCTAATTTAATATCTTTAGATCACCTGCAAGAACTGACTATTAAGGCTTGCCCGTCAGGAGAGATCCCAGATTTTCTCTTTACAATTATGCCTAAATCAAAATGCCTCCAAAAGTAGAAGATATACTTTAAAATTTAAATACAAATGTTCATCAATATACTTTTCAGAGCCTGAGGTCTATAAAAATGTTTTAATGGGACTGTTCTGTTTGCCAGCTCCACAAACTCTAAGAAAATTATTTAGTGGACTATAAATATCCTGTAGCTTGGTTTTCAAAATGCTGAAATCAAAAGTATACAACTTATGTCCCCATGATAAATTCTGCGTTCTACATTTTGATGAAATGAATATAAAAGGCCATTTATTTCAGTCATTCAGATTATATCATTGGTTTCGAAAATACTGGTAACAACTTGCCAGTCATTCATCTTATCTTACCTTTCCACAAGAGTTAATATAATTCTTGTATATGTTAATTATTCATACTCACGATAAAATGATCGTGGGCCAAAACAATAACACCTCTTTTTTTTGTTATTTTACATAAGTACTTATTTCCAACACATTATATAATATGTATCAACGCTATAGAAAAAAATATTCTAGACAAAAAGAGAAAGAAAATGAAGCAAAAAGAAAATATATATTCAGAACTGCGGTGAACATTTTTCTAATTGGTCAACGGCCGGATTGCCCGAGCAAATCCGGCCGTTGACTATGTTTCAAGGGTTGGGCTCTTGAAGAGCCAGTGAAATCGTCATACGGAATAAGTAACTTATCATAAAATCTTTTATAATATCTATAAATTTTGTTTCTATATGAGTGCACGCCAATGGTATAAGAACGAAATCGATTCCTCACTTCGTCACCGAGAACTTTGTAAATTTATGAATGAAAGTAGTGAGAGTTCACTTACTGGTCGATTTTTACTGTGATAAAACTAGCAAGCACACAAATATATAAACATATTGCTATATTTCAAATATTCAAGTTCATTTGAAGCCTCTATAACCTATTTTTCAATTTTTGATTCGAATTGTGGAATTGAATTCGGTAACTTGAAATGACTGGGTATGACACCATGAATTCTTGAAACAAGGTAGTTGCATAAGAAAATGAATATTTCGAAGTAAAATCTCAAAATATTCATCTCTCACAACTGCCTACCTAGTAAATTCTGGTAAATGCCTGCTGAAAAACAACTACTTCCCAGGCTGATCCCACGCTGGATATTGATTTGTATCCTACATACATTTACTCAGGATACCTCACAGACATTAGTCTCGCAGATGTTTCTCGTTGTTTAAGTCGGATCTTTGAAAAAAAATCTGTTTTTAAAATATGTTTTTCCTTTAACCAGCTGTCGTACGAACGACAACCCTCAGAAGTCGCAACTTGTGCGAGATAAGGTTTAATGAGGTCCTACCTTTTACCATGTGATTTCTAACACGGATTTTTCCTTCACTGATAAGAGGTAGTACCTTGAAACCGGTTCAATGAATAAGTAAAATTTGTTTTATAGTACCACCAATACAATTAGTTTACACTTCCTCTCAGTCAAAATTATCAGTCATCGAATAAGTACTCATATGATTCAAATTGTTATGGAAAGCAATAATTATGTATGATTAAGTCACTATGAACACACCTGAGGAAGCTATTGTATAGCGAAATACGTGTTGGTGATTAGTACTGTTCAGGGAAAATTTTACAATGGTGTGTTATCAAAACTTCGAAGTACACTATTGAGGATAAAAGTAAGTGACATTTCATATCAATAATCCTCCATATATCGCCTTGTGTAGCGCTTCTATAGATGACATCAGTTTCATTTCCATAACGAATGTTTGTAGTACAGAGGGAAAATTGTTTTTCGTGTATTTTAATGCTCATATGAAATTAGTTGTTTCGAAAAAACTTTCCTCTGATTCAATTCAGTGTTTATGTGAAAATGGTTGTTTGTCAAGGGTTTCTTCCAGTTTTGTCCCACAAATATATTGTTTTGTTGGCAGCTCCATTCATTAATGTTATCTGTATTGCTCTTGATAGACATTTTATTAATTTTCACTCACTATTTTCTGAATCTCTGAAATTATTCAATTATCTTTTCATCAGGAGATTTTTTCGGGCTTCTTTTAAAACGATTACCAAATGGTGCCTTGTGAATATGGCAATATATAATACATAATTATTGGTGAACTCTGTTCAGGGTAATATTCGAATTGTGCGACAAAAGTTGAATTCTATCTTCCCTTGAAATATTCACTGGAATGCACTAAGTCAACATTTCAAAACGATTGATCTGCAGCTGCACTAGCATTCCCCTACTAACACGCTAAAATTCATTTTCTATATACATTCAATTAAATGCTGTTCATATTCAACCAAAATTTCCTTTGTTAAACATAATGCATCCTACCAAATTAGGTTTGTGAATTAATTGTTGGTTTTGACATGCGAACGTTGAAGGAAATTATAACCTCTATCATGACGATTTACGAAATATAATAATTAGAACTTGCGATGTATAGACTGTTGTTATGAAATGCAAGTTTGATAGTTTTGAAATTAGGTTTGAATTGCTGGTCAATAGTAGAACAATTCAATCCTAGAAATGTGGAAACGATATGTTATTGTATTGTAATGGACTACTAGTTGTTGACAGCGGCTTTGCCGCTCATTGACGCTATATAAAGAACCTACGTGCATATTTCAAGATTCTAGGTTCAGTAGCTTCGGCTATTTTTACTTCAAAAATGAAGTAACTAAAAAAATATGCCAACTGCACTAAGTAATGAATAGCTTCGAGAATCGAATTGTTACCTTTGAAGAAATTAACAAAACTAATACAACCGTCAACGGCGTCTGCCCGCGTTCGGATCGCGATCTTAGCGATGGCGCTTCATTGCTTAGACTGTCCCTCTACCCCCGTGCATTATTCCCCGTCGTCTTACAGTAGACGCGACTCGAAATGGCTTACTGCGGTGCGTCATGTGAATCTTTTTGTGATAACTTTTAAACGATTCGTCCAAATCACTTGGTGTAAAAGACAAAGTATATCTATATTCAATATTTTAAACGACAATTGTATCAGTTTTTATAAGAATTTGACAGATATTCTAAAATGTGCATAGTAAAAAGGTACTCATCCAATTTAATTGTATTTATGTATCGCGGACTTTTATTTAGAACTATTTAAGATGAGCATGTAACTTCAACGGTATAGGCAGTATACCCCAAGATAGCTCCCAGGGAGCAATAATTTTTCCGGCTTACCTAATTGGAGCATATATGTTATTCTGATGTATGAGCTATATTTAGTTAAGTTTCATCTAAATCCGTTCAGTCGTTTAGGCGTGAAAGAGCTACAAACATACGTATGTACATCCATCCTCAAAAACTTCCACATTTATAATAGTATAGAGAGATGTTAATTTCTGGGAAAGAATAATGTTTCCCAATAATGATTGTTGTTCCTTCCTTTTGTGAATATTGATCAAAGCATCTAGGGCTATGGGGACCAAATTTTTCAAGCGTTAAAAAAGCTATTGTACAGTGAAACACGTGTCGCGTTTGAGTTTTAATATGGATTTTTATCAAGTATCGGCCAGTTCTATTCAATCAATATAGGTACCTTCTTTGAATAAATTGTTCTGTTGGGCAATCAAAGCTACATTATTATTATTGTTATTATTATTACTTTTTTTCCACCGTAGTGTGCGCTGATCAGGCCCTATCTCTCGAAGCTCCAATACATTCGGGATGGCGTGACATCATTATAGAATAAACTACAGACTATTCTATATAGATTCAAATATCTCAAATACATATCACCAACCTACCTACTGAAAATACTATGTCACGCACTAGTGGAAAGTCATTTTCACTATGGAATACTAGGAAGGGGAGCTGCAGTGAAAACCTACCTACATATTCTAGAAATAAGTCAAACACCAGTTCTTACCACTCATTCAAACTAAACACGAAATCGAAACGTATGATGAAAACAACAACACAACGTTCTTTTCAATACTTAGCACCAACATTATATAATAAATTACCTCAACAGTCAAAAATATTGATATCCCCGCCTCAATTCAAACATTCATCAAAGAAGTTCATTCTTGAGAATCCAAGACAACTAGTTATTAATACTACTTTATGAACTATGTTTTTACTTTTACATTGTTTATTCTTTCTGCGTAACTATTATATCATTCGCATTCCTTTTGTAATATTATCACATTTTAATGCGAAACAAGTGCAACAACTGATACCGCTCATTAGCTTCATCCATAAGTTTCGTAAGATAACTCCTTCGTATCACTATTGACTATAGTTACTCATTATTATTACTTACATAAATAAGGAGGAACTTTATAGTTACTCTGATTATTATTATTATTTTATACACTATGTATTTTTCCATGTTTTATACCACTTTTAATTGTAACTAACGTTATTGCAGTTTCGTCCTTTATGGACATTTTCAAACTTACTCACACAATAAACTAACAATGATTCATTACAT
>WOGP01004702.1:0-13763 GCA_015342065.1 Leptinotarsa undecemlineata
AGTTATTATCAACTTTAGCACATTCTGAATAGAGGTTTACTTGGTGTTTCAGTTCGTGAAGTTCTGAAGAGAAAATGTCAAAATTATGATTTTTTGTCTGCTTTCGAAAGCGTTTCACCGAGAAAATCAGTTCAATATAATATTGAAGATTATTGTTGAAACTTTTATAAGCTTTGTTGGAGCATATTTCTTTATAGACGTTATTCCACGACTCCTTCTGTAGGACGGCCTTGAAGTTTGAATGTTTTCTTCTTAAAAAAAACCCCCGGACATTATGAACATTATTATTTTTTTTTTATATCTTCTAATGGAATTTCGATGATTTGAGCATAATGATCAAACAGCCTGAAGTCTTCAACTTTCAGTTCTGTTACACAACGGAAATAAATATGATGGGTTGCCTACTGCCCACTATTCAAACTGGGTATACTAAGTTTTCCTGTTTTATATGTCTTTGGGATAGTAGAGAATATTGGGTGAGAAGAAAGTGGCCTTTGACAGGAAATATGACGTCAGAAAAGCACAATACAGTTCAGTATTCATTAGTAGATCGTGAAAAAATTATCCTTCAGCCATTACATATAAAACTAGTCATCATGATGCAATTTGTTAAATCATTAGATGAAGATGAGGACTGGAAAATATTAAATCCGATATTTTTGATGGCCTGCAAATTAGACAATTTAGGAAAGATACTGAGCTAGAACTAAGGGCTTGGCCAGCTCTATTTCTTGTATGTTTTTCGAATATTTAGTACTATGATGAAGGTGACTAAATCGGGTATTGTATAATACTTATATACGAAGTCGATTCGAATGGCATCAAAACTAATTATTAACCGAACGTCGGCAATTTCTTTTTTAAATTCTTTGTATATTTCCTCATCAAGTGTACCGCAACAAAATAAATTCAAGCACTACCACCGGTATGAGGCTGCTTGAATTCATTTTGGTGGGCGATAGTTTCAATTGTGCGATAAATATTAAGTTATTATTTCAACTTGTATCGTGTAAAAGGTAATTATTATGTGCATGATATGCTTATGGTAACTAAAGTATTTTGATTTGAAAATAATTAATATCGTATTCGCCAGAATGGTTCTTCAATTATCACATTATATGTAATCATTTTTCAAACATTGTAGACCTGTTAAAGAAGAACGAAATTAAGAAAATTGTTTGTTACATCTCAAAAGAATTGGGCAGTGGTTTCGATGAAACTTTTCCGTCTTTGCACGGGTCCCACTGCCGCCCCGACTTCACACAGATAACTTCGTCACATTGCAACCATTTCATACAAAACAGTAAGTAATTATACATATGACCGTTCGTCTTGAATCATTCTGACCATTGGTGAAAACTGTATGAAAAATCCATCGAATAATTTTTGAATTTATCACATCAGAAAGACAGGCAGCACAGATACACACAATAAAGTGTTATGTGAATAAAAATTATTTCTCACCGAAAATATGGGCAATACAAAGTGCATCAGTATCAAGAATCACAAATGCATCAGCATTCAAAGATATTCGATTATTCGATCAAATTGATTAGTGCTGTTTTTCAAAGAAAGGATACTGTGAGGTAATCTGTCCAAAAAAACTCATATGGAAATCGTTATGATGAAATGGGTCCGTGTAAAAAATCTTCAAGGTTGAAGTGTATGCATTAAGATGTATTATTAATTTAGATTTTTTGTGCAACGAAATAAAAAAGGTTGTATGGATTATATAACCGAGATAAAGCAGTTCTTTCAAATGGATGCACAATTCTTTTATTCAAATATGGTTTAGAAACTCCCAAACCAAGACATATTTTTATATGGCATATTCGCGATTTTGGGCAAAACTAATCAACTCATTAATGAGTTTTAATATGGATTTTCATCAAGTAACGGCCAGTTCTATTCGAAGAATGATGGATTCTCAAAATATAGTTACATGAAAAATATTCACATTTCCTCACATCCACTTTGAGATAGTCTGCGTCTATCAAATGAGTTGCCCATCAGTTCCAAAAAGAATCTTAAAAAAAATAAATATAGTTCGAAAAACTAAAAAACATGCTTTTTTATCTAAACTTTGAAATCAATCAGGCGTATATTGTTTAGAAAAATTACCATTGATATTTTCCGATTCCGTAGAAGGAGCCTGAAAATCAGCTACCAAGCCCAAAGCAGCAGGCGCGCAAAAGAGGGTTACAAATGAGGCAGCAGGCGTGCGCGTTGATAAAATAAAATACTTTTTTTAAATGGAGAAATACATGTAAAGTGAGTTCGAATTATATCAAGGAGGTTTCGTACAGCGCCATCTGCCCGCGAATAGATCAAGCAATAATGTCGATAATTCTGTCAAACACAAATCCCGAGCTTGACAGTTACGAACAAACAAACATACACACATACAGGTGAAACTGATGAAGGCGTGTTAAAAAAAAACAAATTGATCCAAAGTAAGAACTGTTCCCAAACACTAAAACTGAAATATTCTTCATGACGCGTGTTTCTCCAAGTTGGCGTCTTCAGAAGTAGACTGGCAGTGCATATCTACTTGGTTAATTTGGTTGGTGAAACCCGCGTGGAGAAGACTGTTGCAGTTCTGCTGTTCCGAGAACAGTACTTGTTTTTGATTGATTCTACACCAGAGGTTTCAGTTCTACTTTTCAATCGAAATTGACTTGCGTATAAGTCAATTACGATTGGATAAGTTCTCACTGGTGCTACACTAGGGACCAGAACAAATATTGTCCCCATGTAATTCAGTTTTGAAGGTGCTGTTGTATTGAACACTTCACTTGTATTGTCTGTTCCATATTACTTCTTTCCCAGTTACCAAGTCCCAAAAGAAAAACTAGATTATCTTTCGTTTTAAGGTATTTGGTCAAACAACAAATTAATGTTTGTTTGAAGGTGTTAGAAGAAGCTCACAAAAAGTCCCGAGTCCGGTTGACATACCGACACGTTCATAATATGGATCCATGGGAATGCAGAACTAGACATCTTCCTGAAGCACATCAACAAAGTAACTCTTTCCATTAATTTTACAATAGCGAAGGAAGTCCACAACGAATTGCCATTCTTAGACGTATTGGTGAAAAGGACCAATACAAAATGGGAAACATCTGTATAACGAAAACCCACTCACACGGGACAGTATCTGAATCAGGAATCCAACTACTATCAACACTCTAGTAGACCGTGCTTTCGGGCAAAGGAAGGTCTGGAAAAGGAACCAGGCATCATCAAAAATTACCTTCAACGGAATGATTACTTCAAAGTGATGGTGGAACAGACTTTAGCTAGAAGACAGCAAGATCCTCACAAGGAAGAGAATCCGCCACAACCAGTACTTGTACTTCCCAACATCAGAGGAATGTCGGAAAGGGTAAAAAGAATTGGGTCCAAGTACCTATAATATCAGAACCTGCTTCAGACCTGGCAACACAATCCGTAGCAGCCTCACGAAAATCAGGCCACCAAACGCGCACCGCGATTCCAAGAATTGCATTTACCGGATACCCTACGAGTGCGGAGAACCATACATCGATGAAACTAAGAGACCATTGAAAGTACGCATTGCCGATCACAAGAAATACACACAGCGAGAAGAAACCAGCAAATCAGAAATAGCAGAGCATGTTTGGACTCATCAACTTAACATCAAGTGGTCTCAAGCTGAAATCATCTACAGTGAGGAACACTGGTTTAGGATAAAAGCGGCATAATTGTTGTCCAACAACGCATTTAGCCAAGCTAGCGTAGAGATACGCCACATATGGAAACCTCTAATCAAGCGGATCATGACCAACTCATCTCCCGATAAAACCGATAAAGCGGAGAGAAGCAGGAGGGGATAGGTGAAAGTACTCGAATGACTTATACTCAGATATCGGAGGAATGAGTCCAATCATCGTCCGAAGACTATTTTGGATACTAACAATCGAAACATCGTGAAGTAACTTCGCTTGGAATATTTTAATTTTCATTTTTTGTTAATATATTTTTTTAATTTTCATTCATGTGCTACTAGTTAAATTTTTGTATTTTTTTGGTTGTTGCTAGTATTTTATTTCATTGAAATTTCAGTTTTTAACTTGATATTATTGTAATTTTTCAGCTAATCTTTTAAGTTTTTCATAGATTCTTTCAGGGATTTCCAATCAATTCATATCATATTAAGTCCGAACTCGTGATATGCTACTAAATTAATGAATACGTAAAATTCAACTCAATTTTACTGCATTTCCTTCTAATGATTACTTCCTTCGTGATTATACTTTGACGTTTTCGTTTATTACTGAAAGAAATTTCTGTATATGATCAAAAAGGTATACCAACAAACTGGACTTCATCCTTTCTAACAAAGAGAAAACAAATTGTTACGCTTCAGTTTCAACACGATAGCTAAATTAAATCCATAGCCTCGGATAGTAAAGATATCGAAATTGAAGTTCCACAGGAATCGATCTTGGGTCCAATTCTATTAATTTTGTATGGAAACCATCTTGATGCATTTATTGGTACTGCTGATTATACTTCGTATGCAGAAGACTTTTCATTTTTACTGTCCTTTACGGTTAATGAATACCTATGAAAGAAATGTATTGAAGAGCAGGAACCTATGTTTCAACATTGAAAGAACTCAGATGTTAAAAATTCACTCTCGCCAAATACATTGATCACATCGAAGGTAAATTTGGTGAAATTACTATGCGGAATTCACATGTAGAGGTTAGGTTTTTGGGATTATCTCTGGATGAACATCTCTCTTGGAAATTCCATTGCCAACAATTATCTTCCAAACTAAATTCTTTGAAATTTCTTTTTATCAATTTACGATCTGTTCTAGAAGTGAAATAGATGGTGCATGTTTATTATGGCCAACTCGAATTGAGACTCAGATATAGCATTTTCCTATGGAGCAATGCACCAGGTGCAGAAGATGTTTTCATTGCACAAAAACGAATTTTGAGATGAATCGCGAGAGTATCATGTGGTGGCTCTTTTCAAAACATTTGTGGTTTTGATGCTTCCATGTCTCTTTATTTTTTAAATGTGTGTCATTGTATGTCAATGTTTTAAAAAATAAGAAAATTTTTACTCGCAATTCAGATATTCATGGTAATGGAACAAGAAAAATCAAACATTTTCATGTGAATTTAGCAAAAAGAAAAATAAACTATGTGCTTCTAATTTTTTCTCTTTACTTCTTCAGAACGTCCTTTCTCATAAACCTTGAATTTGAAAATGTGTACGAGACTTTTTTGGTACTGATCTGCCCAAATGTTCCACGTGTGACACGGAATAATTAACGACTCACTCATGCAACCTAAAGTTTATCGCGAATTTTCGCAAATACAAGCACATCTCTCAAGACCTTTCAAGGATTTTCCTGTAGCACCTGTATAATTCCTTGAGGATTTTTTTTCAGTGATTTCAGATAATGTAATCCTTCTTGTTATCAATTCATCGACAGTATATTTCATAACTCTTGAGTTATATTATCAGATATTTCCTCAGGCTCCATTCAGTGTTTTTGTCAAGGCTTTGTTTTATTGTTAACATTTCATTACATCACACTGAGTTGAAGAGGAATTATCTGCACAAATACTAGAAAAAACAACTGTTTCATTGATACGTATGAACATTCGTTATTTCAGTAAAAGTAACCATTCGTGAAGAACCATTGACCGTTTGCCACATTATTATCACCTAGATTAGTTCGACTGGTTTCTATGCCAGAAGTTTAGATAGGAAGTTATACTTATTTTATAATAAAAAAATAATAGTCTGAGGTAGAATAATGAATTAATATAACATTGAATAAATATCATTTACAGTTCACCGGGTTGCCGCCAGCGGTACTCTGTGCCATATATAACTTTTTGATTTTTTTTCGTTACACTTGATATCAGTATATTAAATGGTTGTCACTTATCATTATTCAAAACGGATACACTTTCCACGATGTATTGCTACGGTTGATAACAAAACGTATTATAATAAAGAGTACACTTTCCAATAGAATGATTTCATCCGAAGAAATCTGAACTGTATTATTCGCTGTTTTTCAATATCAGAACTTTTTGAGTTTGGAATGAATGCCAAGCTATTCATGGCTATTGAAGATAATGAATGCCAGGAATTTGCATTTTACAATCTAAATATGTTTTTACAATGTTAATTATTTTCTTACATAATGAAAAGTGTCACAAGCGACCAAAAAACATGATTCCTGATGAATCATACTTGTAAATATTCTATACTTTCAAATACCTGAATATTATAAAACGCGTAGGCGAACCGTTTGTGGAAGAGGGAAATACAGAAAGTCACCGAAGCTCAGTTAATTTATAATTATTTGAACGGTTAACCCTCTTCAAATAACCTCTACATCGTGAGTTGCAACAATATTACAAGCATTATTAATATTTCTCAGTATCTTTGAAAACAAAAATATATAAAATACCCCTTTCTGGGTCGTTATCAGTAAAATAAATCATTTGAGTAGTAAATAATAAAAACCAGAGCCCAGACATTCATGATACATCACTGAGCACTGTGGTACTCGGCCGAACCACAAATGCAGTGTTAAGTAACGAAAGGCGATGACATGTCTTCTTACGAAAACGCCATCTATTGGATCAACAGAAAACTCAATTCGGAAGTGACCTGACTCATCTCGAACAGTTTTTGCTTTGAAATGATCTTCGCAGAATGATTCTTCCGGAGAATATACTTGAACAAGACCACATTTTCAAGCGTTTTCACACTGAAAACTCATATGTATGTTTTTCTTTTCGATGTTTCAAATTGAATATTTAAATTTTACTAAAATGGTTGAAACCTGTTCTTTTATACATCGCTTGTTCTTCGTTATTCATCACAGCCGTTTCTAAAATTGATATTCTTGAAGGATTCTGTTCAGTATGTGAATCTTAGTAATATTATAATCCATATTTATTTACGTTTCCCTTGTTTTCATATAAATCCATTTTTTTTCATTCATCCTCACGATAGTAAGAAGAAAATGTTCAGTGGAAAATCATCGAAAATCATCCATGTATATATTACAGTTGTTCTGAAGGAGGCAATAAACAATGCCGACATCTAGTCAGATACCAAACAGTTTTAATGTTCGATATTTTGTAAATGTTAAATAATTTGATAGGTAGAATTGCATCCTCAGGCGTGAAATGGATCTATCAAAAAACATGTTTTCCACACTAGATTATACTACTGACTATCGACGCTCAATCTGCTAACTATAAGCTTTTATGTCCTGTTGATGCTTACTTGGTTAGCAAAGCGCCCGTCGATATTCTGTATTTTCTTTATATTTTCAGTGACATTGAAGATAACTTTGTTTAATTTCTTGAAAAATCCAAACAGGAGAAAACTGACAAACTGATACTGAAAATTTTAAGATTCCAGATATCAGTTTAACGAAGATTGAAGATATTGCACATTCCTGTTCTGAAGAACGATCCTAAATTCGGAAGTCGCCAGAGTTGATGGAAGAATGTAATAAAAATATTTATCCAATTAACATCCCACCGTTTTTAATCTCTTCTCATTATTAATAATCTGATAGACGGTTTCGCCATATTACGTTTACTTAACGGTACTCTCCTCTTTCGACTAATATATCCCGTAAAAATGATATTTAAAATTCATAGCCAACGGCACCAGTAATATTTAATAATGTATTGTGAGACCTTCAGATACGTGCAAGAATGTTTTTGATTTTCAATTGTACTGTTTAAAAATATTGAGCATGTGTGCGTGTCTATACTACTGTTTTGTCGAATAAGAAGTGCCAATGCACCGTTTGACTGATATAGGAGTATGTAAATGCATGTCACGTTGTTGGTTTCGATAAATTTTGATAGTCAGATTGTTGATTAGGAACGTACAAAATTTTATATCTGTAACAGCTCTCTAGGGTCTTCCAACAGGGACTTCCCAACTTTGACATTTGATAACGGCCATCTTGTTGTAGCTACAGCTGTCAAAATAGTTGTAATTTATTCAGTCGCCCATTTTACGGCGCCATAATCGTTCTACTGAGACGACTATTCACAATTTGGTGGATAAATGATTCAGGAAACGATCGGCCAATACTCGCACATCCACGAAACGTAAGATCTGCCGAAAACATCACCGCTATCTGTGAGAGTGTGCATGAGAATCCGAGGCAGTCGATTTCTTTTCACTCACAAGAACTCGGCCTTTGGCAGACTATAACTTAACAAATTTTGCGTCGTGACTTGGACCTGCACCAGTTCAAAATTCAACTGACCCAGGAACTGAAGGAAAACGACCATAGACAATGACGTGTGTTCGCTGGGTAGGCTCTGGAGCACTTGGCAACCGACCCTAAAAATCATCTTCAGCGATAAGGCCCTTTTCTGGATGAATGGGTACGCGAACAAACAAAATTGTTGAATTTGGACGTCATCGGTCCATATTTCTTCGAATTATGGAAAATTGGACGTTTCAGAAACTTTGTTTTATTAAAATTTAAAGATAGGAAGCGCCTAATAAAAGACACTATTTTAGGCGAGGAAGGGAAGAGTTGACAAATCTATCAAAATAACATACATTACTGATATTGTGAATGATATTGCCTACAAATGACGTGCACTATGCCAAAAATTGAATTTTCTGCAGTAGTCTAAAACATAAATAACTTTTCACACTAATATAAGGAGTAGAATGACTACTGCTACGTTATTGTCCGATTGTATACAGTGAAATTTATTCAACTCGAAACACTGCACTGCATGTACTGCTTTACCTACAAATCGAATATAAGCAGTCCTGAAATTATCACATTGGTGAAGAATGGAATGCCCCAAAACCTCATATTGGATCCCCAGTTCATCGCGTATTTTTAATATTTACCACACTTGGTGGAATCAAATGTGCCAAGTCACTTGACTTCCCGTGAAAATATCTATAAAAAAGAGACAAAACTCCAACTTTTTGTCGATGTTCCTGACTATCAAGGTTGCAAGTGATGTTCACGTCTCCAATCAGGCGGATGACTCTCTTTTCTGGATGGAATCCAGTAGTTTCAGGGTATGCTTCGAAGCAGAGCTCCATACATGAGAACAATACTCCAAATAATGTTTGATCTCAGCTTTATAAAGCATCTAAAGTTGCTGAGGTGTGTACAGTTTTCTGCTTCGGAACATTGTTCCAAACTTTTCAGGAGCAGTCTTTGCAATTCCAGCGACATAATTGTGCTAAGACATATTGACGTCCATTTCAACCCTTAAAAACTTATCGAAGCAGAAAGCGGAATTGTCTGTTCTGGCATTATTATATTCGGTTTGGAGATATTTTTGTGGCATTGAATTGAATCCGGCTACTTTCACCCCAATTCGAAATCACTTCTCATTAAGAGTTACAACCTCCTGCTGCCAGTGAAGATGTGCATCGGCAGCCAATGTCCTGGAAACCAAATGGAATGATGAGACAAGTGTGCTGTCGTCACCGAAGCAATACATTGGATTCTTGGTTTTTTTCAATAAGTCGTTGATATTCAATAAAAAAAAGGGGGTTGAAGACAATATGGATCCCTGGGAAACACCACTGTTGATGGTAAAAATATTCGAGAGGTATCCATCAACGGCCACTTGTATGGAAGGGTTTTTTAGGAAGCTGGAGAACCATATACAAAAATGATCTGACAAGTCATAGCATCAAGGTTTGGCCAGCAAATTCTCATGCCACACACGGTCAAAGGCCTTAGAAACTTCAAGCACAACAGCCCTTGATTCTCCATGTTCCTTGATTACGTTATCCCAAATATAGGTGAAATAAGATAGAGGATCGCCTTTTTATCTATGTTTCCGAATGCCATATTAATGATCGCTCAAGATGTTAAATATTTAGGGATATGGAGATTTACGGCCTTTTCCATGGTTTTTGATATCACTGATAGCGAAGCGACTGGTCTATGGTTATTCGGAAAATTTTTCATACACTTTTTGGGAAAATACTTAACGCGAGCAATCTTCCAACAATATAAAAAAGCACCTTCCTTGTAAGACAGGTTGAGGAGTCTGCAAAATACTTGTGTGAGTTAATTTGCGAACTTTTTAAGTGCGATGATGGGCATGTAACGAATCTGAAGCCGGCCTTGACCGATATCTCAGCCAGCAAACACATGACTCATCGCGAACCACCGCGAATGGTATAGATGAGTTCCGAAACTCCTAGAGAGATCATGAGCGATCGTTGCCGATATACAAAGGGCGCTTCCCGCCCCAAGCAGCAGTCTGTATTCAGGAAGCGAATCGAGCGGTTAACAGAGAATTCGAACAGTGAAGATAAATTAAGCGTTAGTTGCTAAGTGTTGTATATAAATTAGTTGTGATAGTGAAATATTGTTAAAAATAAATTAATTTAAGACAGTTAATTCTTTGATTCGTTACAGGCACTTCATAAGGACCAGATGCCTTGTTGATATTGAGCTGTTTCAGAATTCGCCTGACTAGACATTGTCGAAAAGTAATTTCCGGTATTGTGGATTCTAGTGTGGGAATAGTGGGTGGTGTCATTCCCAGATAATCTACTGTGGAGTGGGACGCAAATTGTTCATCTAGTAGGTTTGAGTTTTCTAATGCTGTTTTTGCAATTGAACCATTCTCTTATGTTAGTGGTGCATTTTGTAAAATTTTAATTAACACCTTTTGCTACCGACCAGGAGGATCTGGACCCGTTGTGTTCGGCAAATTTAGCACAACATTATCATCTAGTCGAGGGTACTATAATTGAATCCGCTGTGGCAAAAATGACGTGCCGAATATACACAGTACCTACAAGTCAGTAAATCTCGGTTCCAAGTGAAAATATCTTTCCAAATAAAAAAAATATTTAGATACAATAAATTTTCGAGATTTCATTATGTTACTAGGCCTACCTACTTACTTAATATGGTGGAATCATACCAAATATAAATGAATGAATAGATACTGTTATTATTCCATATCTGCTGATTATTAACACGACTAAGAAGCTACATTCAAAATCCCTAGTCGCTCTCGTTATATCCTGCATTATAGTATATTTCGAATTTTGGGTCAACAGAAACAATTTATCATAAACTCATTTCAGAACGGGATTCGATACACATAGTTTTGACCTCAGACATGTTCCTGCATACGAAATGATGCAATAATTCCTCGGGAATGGAATTCTGCTCATTGAACTGTCAAGGTATTCGTTACGCGGTAATTGGGAAGTTTATTCATGAAGAAATGATGAGGAATATATGAGGAATATTAGTTTTTGATAATCTATGAAACATAACACAAGAAATTGAGGAAAGAGGTAAGGTACTTCATATCCATTTTTCTATTTTAATATGAATGAAAACTACTGTCAATGGAAATACCAGAACAGTTCAAAATATAAAAGTTATAGAATTTCAATTTTGAAATTGTCATTCCAATATAATTAGTAGACAATTCTCTATAGCAAAGAAGATGAAGATCAAAAAACTCTTGAAGAAATTGCTGTCGCAATTTTCGGTACATTTGTCAATTTCATCGCAATAGGACTGTGATGGTTTGGCCCGGTTGCAAAAAGTTATGGTGAATCCCAACAACCGTTGGGAAGTGTCTGGGGGATCTTTTTTTGGTGGTTTTCCACCTTTTGGAAGTGCCTGGGTTGCTCATCGGTATTCAACGACTTTGCTGAACATTGACATAAAAACTTGGCAAGTTGACTTGGGTGTCACACCAATAGATGCTTACCTCCTGCCCGCCACTGACGATGCCCAACAGGCTGAAACAGCCTGTTTCTGGCTATTGGCCTCATCAGCGCGGTGCAGCCAAGTGTGAAGATGGACAACACTTGTTTGCCGAAAGAAGGAAACAACACAAACGCACGGAGTCAACAACAGGAGCCAACCGCACATTTGTGGTTCCAGTTAAAAGACCTAGAATTCCTAGGCTACATCTAAAATGACCACGTAGGTAGCTATAGCTGCCTAGCCGTATGCAAAAACCATATCAGCTATTTCAGCATTCGTAAAGTAGGGCATGGTACCAAAACATCACTTCATAAACTCCGAACTGTGAATTTGTCAATTAATAGTTGAAAATGTGTATATGTAATAGTTGAAAATGTAAATGTTGAAAATGTGTATTTTTATAAACACTCTTTCATAGTCTACTCGATTTAATTAACTTAATTTGGAAGCGGAGAGTGACAAAAATTATTGAAATCAAATTTGGCTATAGTAGTATAGTAATATGCATCGATATAGAAAATTGTGACGGAACTACTTACTAACGTGAGATTGAGAAAGAAAATAAGTATCTCTGCCAAATATGAAACATTTCTTTATTTGATGAAAGTGACTGACAGTGACAAAAACTCTTTGTTATATGTCTAGCTTTTGGTATATTTCACACCTTCCTCAGGACAACTAAAATAATTATTATATATCTTGTAAAATAATATATAAATATGGAGAACTTACTAACGTGAGATTAAAATATAAAATGGTTCGAAAACAGAGAGAAAAAACATGAAATAATGACAATTGATCAAAATTTGACTGACAATGTCAAGTGGGAGAATTCTGAATAATACTCGAATTACTAGATCTTTTATTTTCTTTATCATATTTCAGTAGGTATCTGTAAATTTTGCTGAGACTTTCAATAACAGTTGAATGTTCTTCGTGATTGATACGTATCATTTCCAAAAATATTCTTTTAGTTATATTGATTTCTCAATCTAAAATATGTGGGTTTTCAAAATTCATTTTATGATCCTCCGAATTAACATGTTCTGGCAATTCAAGAATTAACATTTCGTCTACAGTTGCTCTTATGGGAAGTAATGCGACTACTTAGAGGTCTAGATGTTTGTCCTATATATGTTTCACAACAATCCATACACGAAATGTTGTATACTAAATTGGATATTTGTTTATTTGAAATTGGAGTTTTTAATTTATTGTATCATTTAGATATAGTAGTGACATTTGTTTTGGATATTTTGAGGTTATTATTTCTGAATACTTTTGGCTGAATACTTTTGGTGTCAATTTTCGAATATATGGGAGCGATTTATATATGAATGAAGGTATAACGTTGTTATGTTCGACTTCTTCATTATTTTGAAACTTTGTTCTTTCACAAAGTAAGATTCTGTTTACTGAAGATTTAGGATAAGAATTTTGGATCAGAATTTTACGGAAATTAGATAAAATTTTGTTTCGTAAATCGGTATGGGTAATTTTGATGATTCTGTTTTTTAATGATTTTATTGAATTAATTTTCATTTCATTTGGATGATAGGAATGGTAATTATTAAATCTATCACTTGATGTTGGTTTTCTGTTCCATTCAGTGATGATAATATTTTGTTCTTATCTCATTAACTTCATATCAAGGAAATGAATAGTGTTGCTTATTTCCTCTTCAATAATGAACTGGATATTGAGATTATATAATTTGAATACGTTCAAAATTTCTTCTTTTCCATCTTCAGGTATGGTCAGAATCAAATCATATACAAAACGTTTGATGAATGGAATACGGAAAGATAATTTTTGAATACATTCATCAATATGCTCATATAAAACAAAACTCGATAAAATTGGTGAAATGGTGGAACCCATAGATGTGCCAAATATTTGTTTATAAAATTTTTTTTTCAAATATACAGTGTGTCCAAGATAAGGATCCTAAGCATGGGAATCTCAGTACCTGTTGGAGATACAGCTTAGGTTAAAT
>WOGP01004703.1:0-13762 GCA_015342065.1 Leptinotarsa undecemlineata
AAAAAAGCTAATTTTATTGTTCTTCAGAATACAGAAAACATTCAGGTAAAATTTTTCTTGAAAACCCATTTCTTTTGTAACATGAGGATTATGATCACTTTTTTTAACGAAGAAATCAAATTTCTTAGACTTTCAACGATATCATTCGTTTGATTATACTATTGCGAAGACGAACTATTTTGGAACAAAAAAATATAATATCATCTATCACAAAGCAGTTGTACAGCTGTGCCTTTTGCGAAATCCAGACTGAGGTATTGGAAGTATAGAGAAATAATTAATATATTCTTTCAGCTCCCTTAAAAACTTTCGATAAAGTTGGTAGCAAACTGATGGTACGTAGATTTTTGTATTTGATGGATGGAGTTGATGGATTTGTTTTTTTAGGTTATAATCCTGAAATTCTTGAAAGTTCTAGATATAGGAATAATCGGTAAGGGTTTAGAAATTGATGTGTATAGGAAAAAAACTAAAACTGCCAGATATATTCCCACTATTGTTCATTTCTCATTTTATACTGTTTGCTAGACAATCTGAACACAAAGAAACCCTTTTTGCCTATTTTAACTTGTAGATTGTAACATCCGAATTAGTTTAATTTCTTTTTTATATTTTATCTGGGATTCTTCTGAGAAGTCTGCAGAAGTATTCCAAATCAATCATAATCAGAATGCCGACACCTATACATGTAAAGTCCATATTGTTTATTTTGATTTTTTTCATTCTACAGTTAGGTATACAAATTGACATCAACAAATACTCTTCTTTTTTTGTTCAGTCTCAGACTCGTTTTTCATAGTGATTGAAGTAGAGTGGGAAGAGAGTTACATACAGAAATATCTACTTTTAGTAATGTCATACTTCGAATCGGTGGGATCCCCTGGGTATATGCTTGAAGGGACGAATGTAACAGATGGTAGCATTGCCTGAACTCTCAACCAAAACTGATTCGATGTGTGCAGGAAACATTTTTGAAAGTCTTTTTATGCCTGGCTTCGCCAAAGGACATGTAGAGGTGATTTAAGTGAATTGTTGAGAATCATCCATTCTAACTGCCATTCTGTCAGGGTGAAGCATAAAAAGCATGAAAGCATTAAAAGCATACAAGCGTAAAACAAAAAACAACTGGAAATAAGAACAGAAAAAACAAAAATGGAATGACTTGGACAAAATGAGGACATTAAAGAATTGAAAAATCGACGAAGTTGACGAACATAGAATACGTTGAAGATTCAGAGGATTTATTGTACCCGTAGAGGATACTGATTGTCTTTGACGTGTATGGGACACTGTAACACGAAGGTCGGGGATGGCTACTTCTGGAGACTGTTGGGGTCCAGAATCTTAAAAATCAGAGGAGCCTAGTTGAAAGAGTGTAAAAAAAGTCTTGAGTTTCCTTGTTTGTTTCTGGAAATAGGATTTCAATCGAGAGTTGTAAGGTTTAGTGCTTTAAACCCTAGGGCATGACCCTGTATTTTGTTACTTTTCTTATTGAAGCAAACATTGTAAAGTGTAAAACATTTCAGAACTTTGACACTCTGTTTTTTTATAGTGACAGTTTAAATTCAATATTGATAATTTATTATTTTCATTCCATCATTGATTTCAAGTTACGGATGCAAAACCCTATTAAAACTCTCAAGTATGCTTGAAGTGTCTCCTATCCCAGTTTAACTAAATTGGTCTACAATAACAAGTGTTGAAAAGGGGTACAGTATTCCTGGAAATTGCTGTAGATGGCGTCCAAATCAAGAAAAGAGTAAAGGTTAGAGTTCATATCAGAACGATTGTGATAATATTTTTGCGGTTCCGCAAATTTATTCCAATTGTCAAAATACCCTGTTTATGTTGAAGCGGGCAATATCTAGGGATTTTATTGCTGAATTTCATTACATGAACCTGAATGATGACATTCGACTCATACGAATTACGACTTTCAAGACCAGACCCCATCATATCAGAAAAAAAGAATAACAATTTTCTCAAGTTTTGTTCAATAGGAGCGTGTCATCAAATCACTTATCTCAACGTTGACGTTACTGCCAACTTAAGTACAGGAGCGAGGGTTTCTTTTGCAATACGAGTTTTCTTTAATGGAGGGCTAACCAGATTCAATAATTTATTGAATAATGGAAGAGTCAGCCTGAAATAGTTGAATATTTCTCTGGATCACTAATTCTCATTTCAGCCACAAGGATGTGATATTCTCCATATTTTCTTCTGTTTTTGATATTTCTCACGCCATAACGACGGGGTTTTCTCAATGAAGCTTTATATATAGGGTACCTGACACATTCGTCCATTTCGGATTCAATTTCGATGTATGGGCTTAAAAAACGAGAGTCAAATAAAATAGAAATATAACCTCATTGTATGTTGACGTTTGAAATTTTGAGGAAATCGCAAACAAGTTCAATTTTTTCAACTTTTTTACGATAAACACGACGCCCTTTTAAATCGCACTTTTTATGCGATGTTCGTTCCAACATGAACTAGCCCTAAGAAATCGGTGCGCCTACAACAAAAAATTAATGGACTACATTTTATTGTCGATAGATTGGTCACGTTCCCTTTGAGCCAAGAAAGATATGATATCGAAATATCTACTATCTATCTACTACTATCGAAAATAGTTATCAGAAAGATAGCTGAAAGTAACGGGTATTTTTTAAGGACAAAACACAAGCATAAGACGGAAATCCTTGAGGCGCGTGCCTGTGCGAAAGTAGTGATTCACATTGGATTTGGAGACTGAATCCATTTGAAAAAACGTTCTCAGGAAGTTTATTCTACAAAACGATGAGCAGCCACAGTCCGTATTTCTAATATGTACCGCTCTTGGTGGAATTAAAGGTGCCAAGTCACTTGAACTTTTTCCGTGGAAGTATCTGTAAAAGAGAGAAAAACCTCCAACCTTTCTTCGATGTTACAGACTATCAAGGTTGCAAGTGATGTTCGCGTATCCTTCAAATATTGTGAATAAATTAATGAGGAAGAGAACATTCAGATGAAAACTCAACATTTGAAGTTCTTTCATGAAAACCAAAAGACACCAATGGATTGGTACAAATTTTTGAAAAATTGAATATGGAAGTGGGTTTCAAAATTTCTCGTACACTTCGACAAGCATTGGCCAACCCGAAAGACGAGACGACGGAAAAGGAAAATTCTACGATTTACGAAATAAACTGTGGGGATTGCAAGGATTACAATGAAAAGTATGTTGGTCAAACTGAGCGAATTATAATAGCTCGCTACAAGGTATATGTTCCACATATTTCAGAGACGACCAGCGTTGCTCAAAATGCCATGAAGAATGGCCATAGAATAAGCGAGAAATGTTTGAAATTGTTGATACCGGTACATGAAAACAAGCTTTCAGATGCCTTCGAAGGTTAAAAAATCGAAAAATTTGGAATGAGATCAATAAACGCGGGTGAAGGTTTAATTCCTAATTGTTTTTTGTTCACAGTAGTAGATATTTACAGGTGAAAAAAAGGTGAAGGTTAGGTATCAGCTAGGTGGCAGTAAATAACAATAGGACAATAACAAAATACCGATAATTAATTAATTGACCCTCATTATGCAAGGTTACGATTCGTGTAGATGCATAGCTTGTTTGACTAGTTTTAGTTTAGCTAACTTGGTTAGGTTAGCGAAACGCGCGACGAGAGACAGCATGTTTGTTCTAGTGAGGGAAAAGTGTTTTCAATAGAGTATATGAATGCTTATCGGGCTAGTTAGCAGCAAGTTTAAAATATCTTTAGGTTAATTTCATACCAGAGGTTCCAAATCCCACTTATCCATATAAACCTTATTTCTGCTATGGAACCGTATATAGCTATTAGGGATGAAAAATATATATATTCTATTGGAATGTTCGATGTTTCCAACTTTATTCTCCGTATTTTCCTCACATTTAATGTGCTACTGCAGTCGACATTATCACTTCGAACGTTGCCGGATCGTCTTTGATACAAGTAATGTCTGCCACAGTAATAGACGTAAAAATCAAGTACAAAATCTTGCAGATCACGGCTAATACGCCCAGAAACACTGAGCAATGTGTTATAGACTAGTTGTGAAGGTCTACACACCATGATATGTATATTTTTTGAAAATTTGTCTGGAGGATTCAATGTTCCTTGATGTTATCTAGGTTTTTAACATTATATAATCCAAAAATACATAAATACGACAAGATATATACATATTTCCAAAAGAGGCGTTTTCAACAATAATGAATAATAATATATCTGAATATAAATATAATATATATCTAAATATATGGGTATTAATGTTTTATTAGTTGAATCATTTATTGTGTTTATGGATAAAATTTATAAATACGACAAATTACTGATTTATTAGATTTTTCCAGGTTTATTTCAATCTTTCTATAACTTTTCAATACAAATCATGAAATTATAAAACAACAACAAAAATTAATTAGCACTCTGGGGCGAAAAACCTGCAGCACCACATCATCTGAAGATCTTGATCTGCCAATGTCCTCTCTTTCATTAAACAAAATGTAGGGTGTCTCCAGTCCGTTTCGTCTTCGACCAAGGCATAATAATGACCAGATTCATCGCCAGAACGACTCAGGCGATAACCATGGAAAGATTACTATCTTCTCCGGCCAAAAAAGTGAGAATCTCTGGAAGGGAGATTGACTGGCAAGCGCGGGTAAAGTACCTCGACCTTCTAATAGACCGCAGGCTCACCTGGAACCTGCACATCACAACCGTGAAGGCAAAGATCGAGGGTCAGATCAAAAGTCTGTACCCTCTGACCAACAGATGATTTAACTGATCCTGAAAAATAAACTCACAATCTATAACACGAAGTTCAAGCCTGTCATCATGTATGCTTCAGGCGTCTGGAAACCAGCGGCGAAATATAATATCTCCATTCTGGAGGTATTTCAATATAAACTAATGAGGATGATCGTGAATGCTCCTTGGTTCGTGCAGAATGAAGCCATCCGCAGAGATTTGCAGCTGCCTTCCATTCGGCAGTCCATTCAGTCGAGGAATCGGCGAGTTTTTGATAGTGTGGAAACTCACGAAGATCCGTTAGTTAGGGTAGCTATAGATAATGCTGCAGACGACCCCTCCCGATATAGAAGGCCACGACACTCTGACGAATGAGGCCCTCATGTCCCCCGTTAACAGACGAATAGATTTCTCATCTGTGGAGTTCATACCGCCAATATCCCCTCAGTCATGAACCCATTTGTCCTTCTTCGACAAAGATCAGCTCAAAGGGTAAGGGAGCTGGGCTCCAACCTGAACGAACTCGAGACGACATGCAGGGTATCTTACATTAGTATTTCATTTTTATCAATAGGTATAGTTAATATAATGCTTTCATAATATTGGAAACTTAAACATACAATTAAAAAAATTGGTAGAAATTTTGTTACCTTATAATTAAGTCGAACTTTGAATTATAGAATTTTCAGTGTAGATAGATTCTTCAACTGAAGCAAATACATTCACATTGAAGAGTTTGTCTGAATTATCTTGTAAATGTCCATTGATTCAAGATCAATACTAATTTCCTTTTCTCCTTTTCCAGAACGTAGACCACAAAATGAAGTACCGTTCAAAGAAGGGACAACTCCCGTTCGTCGAACTGAACGGCGAAGAAATCGCCGACAGTGCCATTATCATCAAGGAGCTATCGTCGAAGTTCGGTCACGACTTGGACGCCTGTCTGACTGCGGAGCAAAGGAACATGGCACATGCCACCATCCTCATGATCGAGAACCACCTCGCGTGGGTGGTGATGTGGTGGCGCACCAAGTACCCCGACCAGGTGCTCAAGGGATACAAAGTGAACCTGCAGCACGCACTCGGGACGAGGATACCCAACGGGATACTCAATTTCTTCTTCAAGTTCGCCTTCGGCAGAAAGGTAAATTTATTTTTGTTTGCAATGTACAGAACTATCTCACTGAATCTCTAAATTTGATAATTTACCACTTGTACGTATAATGTGATCGAGGGCTGCCAGGGATTCTAATCCTTCTGGAATTATTTATTCGTTAGGTGTAATTTGTGAAATTACTATAGATCTTCATCAAGTCAACCAGAAAAAAAATCTGTTGGATTCCTAGTGCAGCTTCTCTGCTCAATTTTAGCAACTTCTTCGGGCTCAGATGTTGAACCTGCAGATTCTTTCAACAGACCTACTACAATATTTCAGTTTTCAGCTGATTGCCTCTTCCAATCTCCGTTTAGAAAACTTTTTCACACCGAATATATAAACCAATGAAAATCAAAATTATTCTGAGTAAAGACATCAGCACTACCATCAAATATGTAACCTGAAATCTCCAAACATTTGGGCCATATCGACCAAATTATACATTATACTGAACGGTGAAACTGTATTTTACCGGAATAAATTATATCGAAATGATTATATGACTCTGATAGCAAAAGGTTGATACGGAACAGTTATTAAATTTACAATTGCCTGTGGTGGGATTATTACTAACCTGTCTATAATAAACGCTAAATAAACTATGAAATTCCCCCCAAAATGAACGATATTGAAATGGTTATTGACGCCACTAACATTTTCAGTTTCGATGCCCCGTGTTGGGCGTCAATCGTATAACGAAACCTTAAAGTAACTCATATTATCCAAGCGATTTGCTCAGTGTTAAAAGGTGTAGAATCTTCAGCACTGGCTTCATAAAAGTGACAAGAATGCTTTTGAATTGTTTTTTTTTGCGATTTTCTATTAAGATCCCCTCTGGGGGATGATACTGTTTTTATTCTATTTTTTTTATTTCAAGTATTCATTTTCACACAAAACATGTGCACTCAGTTTATCTTCCTTTTTTTGTTAAAACTGATCAAGTCCTTTTTCTGCCAAACACATCAGGGCCGTATCTTTATTGAGCATCCAAGTACAATACAATAGCAAGTACATAGTTGTATCTTACTCAAAAATTGGTGCGTTGGGTATTTACCCTCAATAGTCTTAATTGAAGGGTCCGTAAATGATATGATAGTTGCTGTTGAATTATAATACGCATACAAATAAACTGCATCTTTATTCTTCTGTGTTTTGAAAATCCATCTTCAAATGGAAATGCAGGAATTTTCTTTGGCATGTAACTACTTCTCTCGAGGTGACTGTTTACGTGTTTTAATATTTATATATTTGGGTTCTGCTATGCTTCATTTAATGTAGTACTACAGACATCGGCATCGTTGATAATAACTATTTTTGGAGCATGTATTTTTTATGTAGTAAATTATCTTTTGATCCGCTTTAGTTTTAAAGTTTGGTAATGAAAATGTTTTCTTAGAACTGCAGTTGTATTTGTTGATAATTCTTTTTGAATGACTGTTATTGACCTTTAGTTTCGCCCAAGGTTTATTGTTTTCATTAGGATACCTATTCCAACGGTTTTTCGTTTTTGTTTTGTTTGATTTCAGTATATTTGGAAATCATTAGCAAAATTTGACATGCTTCTATTTTTTATATGCCGCACAATTTGATACCCATAATGATTGATTATTATATCATTTAATGTTCCTTTGAATCCAAATTAGAAACAAAATGGCCCGTTTCTTATAATGATAGGGGAGCCCAAGCGGGGATTTCAAGATTTACTAAAGCGCGGCAGATTAATATACAGGGAAAATATCTTATACCCGGTTTAGTACTTCCACCAAATATGAGCCCCATATATAAGGCCACCTGTGAAGGATAAAGGATCAGATTAGTAAAAAAAAATTTTTTGAGCGCGTCAGATTAAGGTAGAGTGAGTTAATTACATGCTAAAAAGTGTATATTCCAGTAATCTGACAATTTGAGAGTGACCTAAAGAAAGGGGAGAGCAGCAAAGTTGTAGAAAAATAACATCATTTCCACATTCTCGAGCGAAGTTGATTTTTTTTTATTTCGAAGGAAATAATTCAAGGATAACGAAAAGTATATAATCTGACGATTTCCGCAAGCCGAAATAACAAAAATTTGTCGGTGAAGTTTAATGCCTGGAGCTGTGTGATACCTATATTCCCCTCTCCGAGTTTCTTTTCCTCTTTCACTTTTAATTTATCTATTAGTCTCTCACTCCGTCTCCACTCTGAATTCTGTTACCATCACAGCTGATCACAGAGACTCGATCGTGATGAAGATTAATTATTCAATTGATTATAAAAAATTAAATGTTTTTGAGCATTTTAAAAAAAATAATTTCTTAGAAATACAAGTATTTTACTTAAAAAATATACACGTATTCATTTGCATGCTATTTCCTGAGCTTTTCAATTATTTCAATTCAATGATTTGAAAAAAAATTGTCAGATTATAGGCGAAGTCCTCTAGAAAATCGTCAGATTATTGAATGAGAGCTTTTTTTTGTTGAACTTAACACCCCCTTAGAAAATCTGATGCGCTCGATAAAATTTTTTTTCTTTTCACATTTAACCCTTACGTACAACCACCCACATCATGCAAACGATCAGAACATACCAATATTATTAAAAATACGTAGGACATTGATGCTATCAATATCTGATGCGCTCGAGTATGTCCATGCAACAGTATTTTTTTTACATATTTAAAAATTTATAGCCGCTTCCCCCACCGATGAAGAGGTATATATTATATAACATTTTTGTCTTCTTATCATCTAAGCTTCGCAACCTAATATGCCTTTCTGACATTCGAGTAAATCCACATTTTGCATCGTGGGCTCCCCTATAATTATGGGACACGGCAAGATTAAAATTTACTGGAATAAATAATCTAAATATATAGTATAGGATGTTTTGAAAAGTTTTGTTCGTTTCAATGTCATGTGTTTTTGTAGCTCCATATCCCAATAAACAATTATTCTTCTGTATCGTAATCAATAGAGAATGTGGTACTCTATACATTAATTTTAATGTATAGAGTAATTTTTCCCGAATTTCAATTTGTTTTATATGATGTCGTTAAGCGCTTATCAGCCAATTTTTCTCCACAAATTCAAATTCAACCGAAGCGCTGCCGAAACAGGCCGAAAAACTAATCAGGCATTTGATAGTGTCAATGAACCCACTGTTCTGAACCCCAGTATCTGTATCTGTAGAGTAAGGAGGATGAGTGTAGACCCACAGCACTTAGGCCACATGTGACCCATTGTACATCCTCCGGAGGAGTTGTCCTCCTAGGTCATGATCCATCCTGTCCTTTCCAGGAAGGTGGACAGGTCACTAGGAGACATCTCCTTTATATTGGCAGGTGTAGGCCAACACTCGCCGAACACACAGTCTCTTTGGCAACCTTGAGGTGTCTCACGGTAGCCTCTGCAAAGGTTTTGGAAGGTGCAGTGACATTACTGTCGTTGCGCAGCTTCTTCAACCTTCTTGTGATTCCCTCCGTGGAGGTGCACAAGTAAGGGAGCTTTCCTGTATGGCAGCCGGTTCCTTGCCATTATTCAAAGCGGAGCTCTTGGCACCCGCCGCAGGAAGTGCCCTTGCTGTTGGAGGTGGAATGGAGGAGGAGGAGGGTGCACTTACAGTTGCTGCCACTTCTGCCTCCTTCGCTAACTTTCCCCTTTTGGCCTCTGCGCCGGAAATGCGCTTACGCCTTGGCCTTTGTATTACATCACGAGGTGATCTGCTATGTCCAGCCTCGGGATTGGTTTAAGTTTTTGTCGTTTCTGTTTCATTCATGTGTGTTTCCACAAGTAGCAAAGGAAGAGTTTTTCACCTCTGGCAGAGCCCCGCATTACCAGAGGAAGGCTGATTACAATAAGGTTCCGTCCGGTTCCCCAAGGGGATCGTTCGTAACCGCATATCACCCTGTGGCCATTCAGCTGTCGGCACAATTCCTTACACCTTAGCTTGGGTAGGCTGGTCCACGGTGGCATGTTTTGCAAAAGCTTTTGGGGAGTTTTAGTTCCCCTCACCCTACTTATTTGTGCTACTGACCAGGAGTCCAGCGACCCCGTCCGTAAGGCCACATTGGCTTCCCAGACAGGATCTCCAGTCCCCTGGCCGTTTCCCCTATCTGCCACCTGGGGACGTGCCAGATAGGTAGCCCAACCCACGAGGTTGACCTACAGTAAACCAGGACGGAAATTTGAGGACTCTGGTGGAGATTGGCCCATCATAAACGGTACGTGGGATGACTGAAGAACTGGGAGTCAACTCTCATGCGGTTTCTGTTAGTTCAAAACGTATTGGAAAGGCCAAAAAGCTCGAAAAGTGGGTGCCCCACGATTTGAATGACCGACAGAATTTTTCACGTTGTAAAGTCTGTTCTTCTTTGCTTTTGCGCAACCAAAATCATCACGTGTGATGAGAAGTGGATCCTCTTCGACAACGGGAGACGTTTGATACATTGGTTGGAAACCGATGAGCCACCCAGGCACTTCTGAAAGGCGAAAACTTACCAAAAAAAAGATCATAGTTAACTGTATGGTGGGCTGGTGTGATTCTCAATAATTTTCTGCAACCAGGCCAAACCATTGAAACAAAGTTCTAATTGTGATGAAATCGACGAAATGAACTGAAAATTGCGCCAGCAGCAACCGGCGCTGGTCAACAGAAGAAGTCCGGTCCCGCTCCACGACAACGCCCGTTTCACAAATCGCCGTCCGAAAACTAAACGAATTAAGTGTCGAAGTTTTGTCTCACCGGTAAAACCTTCGCCAATCGGGACCAGGAAAAAACGGCCTTCGTCAACTTCATCGAAAAATGTGCTGATTCAAATGTCGCTTATTTCGATGGAATTGAATGTATCCATATTACAGTTTGGAGTAGATTAATAATAATGGAAAAAACTTTCGAAACACCCTCATCATTTTAGCGTTTTTGACGAGTGCGTCAAAATTATGAATAAGCCTGAACTTTTTTTATTTCATACATTTTTCTTTAATATATATTCTCAGCATGTGAGCATGTTTTTTCCAGTGTTGTGTTATTAGAGGTAATTTAATGTAGTTTTATTGACAATCTAGTGGTTCCAGGGAACGAAAAAGGTCAAGGCGCAAGGTATGGGAGTCCACTCGGCCGAAGAAATCAACGAATTCGGACAGGAAGATCTCAAAGTATTATCCGAAATGCTGGCCGACAAACCATTCTTCTTCGGAGATGAACCCACCAATGTAAGTTTGTTTATATGTACTATTATCACTTGAGAAAACTGAATATTTGAATCGTGTTGGTGTCATGCAATATTCGCCATTGCATTAGTTAAAGAATTTTGTTGTCTGAAAGGCATTGGCCAAGTCCTCGAAACCTTTGAGTTTTCTCTTGGTTTTGTTGTCATTTCATGTTTATTTATAATAATTATAAAATTTGGAAAAATATATGATATTAGTGTTGTTTTGGAAAATAGAAGAGAATAATTGACGTCTTATCTCAATGTTATTGAGAGTTGGAATGCAAACAGTGTCGAGAAGTAAATATAGAAAATGAGTAAAATTACGCCATTATTTGTTGACATTTGTGATAGGTACTGCTCCGAAATGAGGCAAACATTGCGTGCATAAATATTATTCCCAGATAACGGATAGGGCCATGCTTATCAAGACTGTGCAATTATTGTCCAATGCAATGTTGATGAAAATATTGCTCATGCTACATATTTTTCAAATAACGAGTACATAGGGCGTTGATATTTTCTATCTAAATCTTTTATACCAAAATTCTTTACGGATGTTACATTCATATATCTTAATCAAATAATTAGTCACTCTTAGCAAAATTGCAAGTTCACTTTTGTGGACAAGAAAATTTCAACTTTTCAAAATTGAATTAGTAATTGGAAATATTTGGTAATTTTCATCATTCCGAAATTATGGCCCTCCAAATATCATATTAAATCTAAAAAAAGGTTTTTTATATTCAGTTTCTTAGAGACTCTCATATGTTCTGAAATTCGTGTTGTAAGATACCACCCGGTTCGATCAACATATCATTTGTGAGAGCTTCCACAGTTCAATTTGTACAATATATTGAATTGTATTTCATGTGATGTTTTTGTTTTTTGTTTCGAGAAAAATGTTTCCCAATTGTATTTTCATTTGAAAAGCCCACTTTAGTTTGTTCGGTACTGAGTAGCATTCCGAGTTTATCATTTATTTAGGTTTCACTCCTGTATTTTGGGAGGAGAAACTTCTTTAATATTTTTTCTAATAGGGGCTTTAGGAAAATTATTTTTCGCTTAATTCTCAATCAATTAGAGATTTTTGTTATGGGATTCAGAATTGGAATTGGCAATTGCTTTTGATTTTAAATTACTTTAATGTTGATTTTACTCTAAAAAATAGTAAATTTTAATTTTGCATTAAAACTATGAAAAGTGTCTAATATTTCAGTTTGTTTATTTTTTGGAATGGGAGTAAAAATATCGTCAACATATCTTTTGAAAAAAGGCAATGAAAATGACAACTTTTTTATGCATATATTTTGTAGTTTTGTCATGACCAAGTCTGCACAAATGGGTGACATACCCATTCCCAAACGAAAAATTTGTTTGTAAAAAGATTAATTGTAACAAAAATAATTGAAATATATACAGAATTCAAAAACTTCCATGAGAAGATCATGGGTAAAGTTTGAAATGATTTCCTTTTCCTTCTAATTATACTAATCAAAAGATCTATAGGAGATACCACGTCAAGAAAAATTGAAATATAATTCTCAGGTATAATTTTATTTTAGATAAAATTAGAAAATTCCAAAGAATCTTTCACATAGAATAAATCTTTTTCGAAACCGTGTATAAATATTTCGCTAATCTATTTCGAAAGCCTATAAACGGGAGATCCAACAAAACTAACGATAAGCCTCAAAGGTATTCCATCCAGTGTAAACTATGTAACTATCATATTAAAGGTCATATTCCACCACCTCCTTTTTTGCACCAAAAAACGATCAGGATACATATGATTTCATTCATAACCTTACCTTTACACATTGCTCCGCGTTTCTTCGAACTTTTTTCACAAATTTACTTTTTTGTTATGGAAAAAAATGTATTTTTTGTCAGAACGGTGTCCTGGTAGTTCATTGTGCAATGAAAAAATTTGAGGTTGAAAACTTGAGTTTTTAAAGGTTGCCAACAAGTAATCACGATTAATTTTCTGGAAAATTGTTTAACAATAACTTGGAAATACTATTTGACATTACGTCAAAGCTAAGGACTAACGATATCTTACCTTTTTACGTGTGATTCCTAACACGGGTTTGACGATGTTTTTTCTCAAAGGATACACACACAACCTGTAAACCTCCGATGGCAGCCATGTTTTTTTTTTCTTTAACGCTGCACTGAATGCCTCGTCGCCAAGTTTTTTTGCTTTAATCCGGTTTTTCATTCATTATTATTATATCATTATTTTTATAATTAAACCGCGTTGTTATCTCTCAACTGAATCTCTCAGATACCCATTCACGCGGTAGCTTCTGATTGGTAGACAAAAGCCACCGCGCGCACAGCGGGAAATTCAAATTGTTCTCGCCGTTAGTGAGTGGGAAAGAGACGTGTGCGACGTAATAATAATAATAATAATAATAACTATTCGTTCCCCACCCCCAGGGTCATACAAGCTAATAAGCCTGATGTAGTCCTTCTCGAACACCAGAGCAAGACGATATTTGTCATGGAGTTTTCAGCTTCTGGCGAGACGAATATCGTCCGAGAAGAGGAGGGAAAACGGATAAAATATCGAGATTTTCTCTTTGAACTCCGCAGACTCTATCCAGATCACTCTGTCAAGATGGTTGTTCTGATTATT
>WOGP01004704.1:0-13761 GCA_015342065.1 Leptinotarsa undecemlineata
CTGTAGTGTATGACTTGTTTTAAAAACCACCTTCATACCTATTTCCTTGAAATATTTCCTAAGTTCTTCGTATATTGGTGGTATGGAGCTGAGATGTATTTATCTTGGTTTTTGTCTTTTCTGAAAGTCAAGATTTCGTTCATTCTTAACTTGAACTTCTTCCTTATTATGTCATCTACAATATCCCTCGAGAAACCGTTAGTGGCTGCTATTTCCTGTATTGTGCGCCTTTCTTTTGTGAACCTATCATGTGTTAAGAGGGAAAGTCAATTTGTGCTGTCCACAGTGATGTGAACTGTCAGGTATATATACCTGTACGTGCTTGTTTCTTTTCTAAATGTATCGTATTCTAGCCCTCCATATTGGCTCCTCATTACCAAAACGTCAAGAAATGGTAGTTGTCCCTTATTTTCCAACTCATACGTGGATTTTATTGATGGACATCTATTATTTAAAAAGGAAACAAAGTCCTCAATATTGTTTTTTTTTTGGTATCGAATATCGCGAAAATGTTATCCACATACCTTAGCCAAATCCTAGGAAAATACTGCGACTTTTCTTTGGTTTCCCTTTCGAAACACGTGTCGAGGTGTTAAACATAACGATTTGGTGTTCGGAAAAAACTCCAGTAATAGTAATTTTGTTTTATTCGTAATGGATATTTAGACTACAGAATCAATATGTTTTGTGACCTGCCATAAAAGTAACTGTACATAACATGGTGAAATAAATTACCTACCAAGATAGACATTGAGCGAGTCAATGCAAAAATACGTACAGAAAAACATGATAATACAAATCCAGAAATGAAAAGAGAAATGAAAATTTCTATGTTTTATACCACTTTTAATTGTAACTAACGTTACTGCAATTTCGTCCTATATGGACATTTTCAAACTTAAGTTTGAATTAAAAGTGGTATAAAACATAGAAATTTTCATTTCTCTTTTCATTATGATCTCCTACCACGTAGTAACGGCTACATCTATCAATTTAAATCCAGAAATATTGATATAAAAGGGAAATACACAAATTCTAATAACCCTTTGACTAATATCATATACCATAATGAATAGTAAACTTTTGAAAGTAAAATTGATTTGAGTTGTGGGTATTTTAAATTTTGTTGTTAATACACTTTGGATGCTTTTGAATCATAAAAAATCATATTTCATATCATATCTTACTTGATAATAAAAATAATATTCTTTCAATCAGATCATCTAATGATTACGTTGAAGTATGTCAAATTAAAACATGTGTACAAGTTTGAGAATACAAATTCACTGCAATGATATACATATTCAACATACAAATTTTTTCATTCACTTTTACGAATGGATTAGTGAGAGAAATCGGACAGAATTTTTTTATGCCAGTGTCACCAACGAGTATAAAAATCAAGTTCATTAGTGAAAATCATAAATGTCTTTGTAGTACAGTTTAGTTGCATGTAATATACGAGTTTTTTTGTAGGATGTAGACGTAAATAAAAAAAATAATTGAGTTTTTATTTTATTTATGTCTGCATACACTCTAGCAAAACCCTTACAAACAATATACAATATTTCTTTATTCATGGGAACCTTTCCGAAATCCTGGAAGCAACGTTTTCTAACTCCAATCCACAAATCTGGAGAGAGGGAAAATATTGAAAACAACTCTCCAGTGAGCAAGCAATCTGAAATTCCCGAGATACTGGGCTGTTTGATAACTGAAAAACTCACATTGGATATGAAAAACAATAAATGAATACCAACATGGCTATATGTCTGGTAGATCTACTACTATGAATTTATTGCCTTACCGACATTTTTTTTTTATAACCCAGAGAGAAAAAAGCAGGTTGACTATTTATACTGATTTCTTAAGGCCTTTGACATGGTAAATCATGATCTTCTCATGGCTAAGCTCCTAGTATTAGGCATCAATGATAACATGTCAAAATGGATGAAGAGCTATTTGGGGAATAGGATTCAGTATGTTTAATATGCTAGTCCCATATCATCACACATTTCTGTAACGTCTGGTGTTCCTCAAGGATATCATATAGGCCCGATACTATTCATTCTTTTTGTAAACGATGTGTCCAATAGCATACACCACAGCTATTATTTGTTGTTTGCAGACGATCTCAAACTGTAGGGTAGTATTGACCTACTATTGTATTCTTGATATTTGATATTTTGTATTCTTGGTATTCTCTGTTATTGTTCAATTATTATTCATGTTTCTGCGGTATTCTATGGGAAAAAAATTTATTATAACACTTCTTTTAATAATGAACATGTTATCATTGAAAATCATCAATGAAATTTATATCATAATTTAAACATAACTAAATGGCAATGTGATCATTAAACATAATTTTTAAATGCCTGTTGTTAATTGGTTAACTAATATTTTTGCCACTTATTAGAACTTTTTTTATTATCCTAATTTTTGACCTGCTATAAATGTTTTCTGTTATTTTTTTTATAAAAACTTCATTTCTCAAATAATGCAAAAAAAACTAGAAAATTTAATGGAGTGTGGATCAATTAATGATGAGCAAATTGATATTCATTATAGAAAACAAAGGAAAGAAAAAGCAAATAAATATCAAAATAAACTCTCAACAAAGATGTATAGGTCATGCATAGAAGTTACTTTCAGAAATAAAGTAACTTCTGGGTGTAAGAAAAAATCCTCTCCAGACAAATACTTTTATGTTTCAGAAAAAGACACTTGTCTTATTGCCTCTTCAGCACCAATCTCATTACAACATGAAGCATTCAATTAATTCATAACATTATTGTTGAACTGGCCACTGGTGAAAATTAATATTTTCTGTTTGAGAAAAAAATTGAGGGTGAATTAATTTTCAGTTTGTCATCATGTAGGTAATCAGCTGATAGAAAGAGATACTGGATGATATTGATATTGAAAATTACAATATATTCAAAAAAGCTTTAATAGACCTTCTCCTAGAAAATGCCTTTTACAATGTCGAAGAATTTTTAGAATTTAATGTATAAGCTGCTTTTTCATCGGTTTGTGTGACTAGTCTGATAAATATTGTACCAGTAATGTAAATGTTATATGTGTATGATGTGTTAATGATGAATAAATACTATTCTATTCTTTTCGATGCCGGTATTCAGTTTTGTATTATTTGAATTTATTTCTTTCCACATTGGAACTTTATCTTGAGCTGTTTTACTTTCGTAAATTTTCCATATTGATTTTTTTAGTGGACCACTGACCAAGATATAGCAAATGCTGTACAGGACATTGGAGTGAAGGACTTCCACGAGGTTAAATTTTTTGAACACAGAGCAAATGGTCAATCAAAAGGATTTTGTGTTGTATCATTAGGCTCTGAAGCAAGCATGAGACTATGCCTGGAACTCTTACCGAAGAAAGAAATAAATGGACAAAATCCCGTTGTCACCCCTCCCACCAAACAAGCCCTGAGTAACTTTGAAAGTCAGTCTAAAACTCGACCTAATCCTACTAATAATTCCAATTCTCGTCCCCCTCATCCTAGCCATCCTAATAGTAATGTTCATTCAGGTCCAATGCAAAATTACGGTGGTAGGATGCCTATGAATGCGTCTATGCGACCTATGCCTCCAGGTATGCAAGGTGGACCACGAATGCAAGGACCTCCAGGTTTTAATGGACCCCCAAACATGAATCAGCAGCCACCGAGATTCCAGGGTAATCATCCCCAGTGGAACGGACCAAGACCTAATGGACCTGGGCCTAATATGGGAATGAGACCTATTGGACCTCCGCCTGGCCCACAGGGACCACCAAGACCTCCAATGGTAAGATATATCTAGTGATTGATTATTTAGGATCTATCCGTGATAATATAAATAAAACAATTTTCACACTAGTAACATTACCAGAGACTTCTTTTATACTTCCTCAGTCAATGTGATTTGGATTTAGGATTACGAATTTAGTTTTATCAATACATTCCGTGTAACACTGATCAGCTCAGCGGGTTTACAGTATTTTTTGATGGACAGTTTGTCGGTGTTTCTTGACAAGTCAAACTTGCCTAGTATTCAACACTTTTACAGCAGAAGAGTGTTGTCAATTTTTAGATCTCTTGGACGTCACTTTTTTTTTATTCAAAAATCAATCAATTTCATGTTTTCAATTATGATTTTTTGCTTGGAGTTATTTATTTTTTCAAAATAATTTTGTGTAAAAAAAACATGGCTGAATATATGGCGTGTTATTATTTTTTTCAGAGTGTTCACTCCATTTGCCACATATACCTTGCCATCATCTTTTTTATTCAGCCTGACATTTTTTTTGCTATAGAACAATTCTGGATATTCCCAGCATTGTGGGCTTAAATGTATTAGTTGTTATATGTATTAGCATTTAAGTATTAGTAAGCTTGAACATCTTTTGTAAATGCATACGTTCTGTACACAGAAATTTTCTGGGTGTGGTCTTTAATAATTGAGTGAAATTATTTTCAGCAGTTCCAAGGACCGCCCCAACAGGGTCCACCACGAGGCATGCCTGCTCAGGGCCCACCTCCTATGCGACCGGACTGGAACAGACCTCCAATGCAGCAAGGCTATCCACAGGGTCCACCTCACATGCAGGGTCCTAACATGGGTCCTAGAGGCCCGCCACCAATGGGTCCCCCTGGAGGTCCTCCTCAAGGACCTCCTCAAGGTCCAGCACCACATGTCAATCCTGCATTCTTCCAACAGGGAGGAGGCCCGCCACCACCGATACAACACCTGCCTGGACCTGGGCCTGGTATTGTACAATTTTCTATTATTGTTAAACGTGTAGGACTGGTGCTTAGAAAAGAAATTCAAAAGTTGTATTATGATTGAGTGGGATTTAGAGAGATAGTGAGCGTTTTTGTGTAACTGACTTTGTTTGTAGTTAACTTTGTTTTTTTATGGGATAGGTGAAATGTCAAACCAAGCGTTTTCCCTAGGTATCGTTTCAACTTCCTATTCTGAATATTCAGAGAGAACCTGAAAACGGAAAACTTTCACAGAAAAGTGAAAAATCTCTTATTAGAGGGCACTTTTTTCAAATCTGAATTTAAAAATGTCTCATTCATTATTTTTATTATGACACCTGTCATGTTGTGCGTTTCTAAATATTCAGATTACAATTATCTACAGCTCCCTACATTTCGATTCGTTTTATAAATTATTTCTTTGAAGGACAAAAAAATTAGAAAAAATTTCTACATTTACCCTGGGGTTAGGGTGATGGGTCCAAAGTGACTGGAACAACCAACCTTCTAAACAATGTTTTTGAATCTTAATCCGTACTTGGTTGATTTGAGATGTGGGAAAAATATTCATGAATACTTCTTCTTTCTAGTAAATGTGATTTTTAATATAAGTAATCACTATAAAATTCAAGTTTTAACAAATTGCCACGTGATTAAAAATCATGACATTTGAAAAATTAAAAAAATGTGAAATGAGAATGCAATTAACTGATTTGTAAATAATAGTTGAAAAGGTTTCACTTCTGTCCATTAGACAATTGGTATCTATATGACTTGTTAATGGTCTAAATAAATATCACAGCGAATAGAGACGGTAAACAATAACTTCCTGAATGGCGTATCCTCATGTAGTAATGCACTGTTTCGAAGAGCAGAAACAAGGTGCCTAGTCTAGAGTTCAAAGCAAACTGCCTTGTATCACCACATAGACACTAAAAGTGTCTTGATGACTGACTACCATCAAATTCTTACTGAAATTGTTATCAATTAATGATAAGGAAATAGGGAAAAGTTTGGTCAATAAATTGACCTGTATCATAGTGACTATCTTTACAGTTCTGTAATCACGATTATTGGAACAAAGAATGTGGGAATTATCATCATACATACTTTTGCATCTGAGATGACAAATCAAATTAATTACAGATAATTAATTATCATGAGTTAAGATAGAGGGAGAGAGAGATATATTCATTCAATGTCATAAGAAATACATCTTGTCAACAAGGGTGAAAGCAAAATTAATATTAGTAATTTTCATATTAAGTATAATCTATTATTCTTGGTCCCATAATATTTCGTCCAACAAATCACAAATGCTAAACTGAAGTAAATCTGTAATGTAAAAGTATTTTTTTATTAATAAATTCATGAAAATTTATCTTATTTCGAATATGTGAAATTGATATTACCTTTTGAAGTAATAGCTGGAAGTAATATTTTTAAATACTTGACAGTTAATTTTCAGTTCTACCTGAGTTTATACTGGTGTATGTTTTACTCTTTAATTGTATGAGGTAAAATGGGATTAAATATTTGTTAAGAAATATTCTTCATTAACATTCTCCAATGTTTTTAATATTAGTATTGTATGAATGGATGAACATGTGTGAATTCTTGAATATAAGCATTATAAAATTCACAATAAACAGTGGTTTCACATTAACCAATACACTTTGCGATGCACAGACAAAGAGGTATGTTTTGACTAGTGTCTTTTCAATCTTTGTTGAATCATTTGTGACTAGTATACAATGCGGTCCCTCCTCTTAACTTTTGAACATCACGAAATATCAAGGTCGCACAAGTTTTCAGTTGAAAATGCATTATTTTCGGTACTCTTCAACTCTTTGGACCCCATATGCCCACCTATAGTCATTTCCATTTCAATTCCTGGCATAAGATTCCCCACCTTATATTCAAGTCGTGAGATCCTTTAAAACAATTGTATTTTTTGCTTACTAAAATTTTTCACTGTTTGGAAAAACTTAACGTTAAAAAATTACATCAAATGAAAAATATTATTTCATTACTTTTCATTATTATGTGTTATGATAACACATAACACTCAAGCTAACACACAATTATATCACTCAAGCTACAATTTTAACATGTTTTTCAAAGCAAGTTAACCATGTAGGCATGTTTCATGATTCATATATTGTATTGACTTTTATTGGCTTTTTTCTGACCTAGGCACTGTTATGAAAAACACTCATTATTTTCTGATTTGTTATAAAAGCCAGTATGTTATGTATGTAACATTAATATGTCCTAATTGAACATGTTTTCAAGTTCTTGAACAGGTTTTTTAACATGTTGATGGCTTTTTAATTTGGTATTTTTTATTTAAATCTAGAAAAAGTATATCACCAAAACCAAAAGAAAAAATGTATACTGCTCTTAATGGTGATCACGTGGACCCAACATGTAATTTTACATTTTGGGGCTACATGACCACCAGTGTTAAACTAATGAAAAATACAAAACTTAGCAAAAAAAAAATTGTGTTCCATCTCAAATAATACAATGAATAGGCAGATGGTCCCTGGAAATGAAACAGAACTGATCACAGGTGGGTACGTGAGGCTCGAAAGTATTATTGAAAAGAACAATAGTGTGGCCAAGAGGGCACTATCATGTTTTTTAATGGAAAGGGGGTATTGTGATTTGTTGTTTGATAGGTTATTTAATTCTCCGATTCTATATCCATTATAAAATATTTCTGGGGTAATCTAATTAACTAACATTTTTTCTATATCAACAAATTATGGAATAGACTGCAGTTATGTAATGAACAGTTTAGACTTTATGTAATCCCTAAATCTAAAGGCGTCATATCAGGAGAACTAGCAGACCATTCTGATAGAAATGTCTACCTCCACCGCTTTAGATAATTGATGAATCCCAATGATGTTCCAACTAATGTTTCAGCAAGATGACTGACTGGTTCGAAAGTGATCAGATGACATTTATCAGAACCATTGGATAGGCAGACGTGCTCCTTTGAAATGGCCCACTAGATCACCTGATATAAGTTTTTTGTAGGTATTAGAGATATCTAATGTGTATTTTACACAATTGTATTCCTTTCCAGAACTCATGGATAGAATAAGAGATGCTTGCAAAGAAATTATCCCAGAAACATTCCATAATGTAAGAATGAACTTGTTATTGTCGGAAAGGGAATGGTGAATATTTTGAATATTTATTGTGATAAACTGTAGTGTTAGTTTGCAGATTCTTAAAACTATATAACTGACAATATTTCTGGAAAGGCTGATCTTATTTTGAAAAGTAAATATTGAAGGGTAGATTATAAAAGACCTACCAAACGAGTTATCACAAGAACCCATTTTCCTTAATGACGCCCCAGTATTAATGTCTTTTTATGTTAACTTCTTGATATCTTGTCCCATTCTAAAGTTGAGATGGAATTACTTTCAGTTGCTTAAAGAAAGTTTGATTTCATTAACTGAACAGCAAATTTCAGTGTGTGCCAGTTCAAGCAATAAATGAATTTTTTTTTTGTTTACCCTGAATATTTATTGCCTTTTAAAAAGTAAGCACCCCATTATTTTCAAAAACTACACCTCACGATTTGATCTCCACAAACTTTATTTGAAAAATATATCACAATATGTTTCGCTAAGACATTAGCTTTTTCAAATGATAAATCACTTACATGTTGTTGAAAAAGCTAATGTCTCGGTGAAACATGTTGTGATATATTTTTCAAATAAAGTTTGTGGAGATCACATCGTGAGATGTTGTTTGTGAAATTACTATGGATCTTCATCAAGTAACAGCCGAATCAATAAGAAAAAAAAAGTTAGTAATTATTACTGCATGTCTTTGAAAAACGACCTATAATATGAATCACTATTTATTTATTTAGCGCTTCCTATCTTCAATTTTAAATAAAATAAAGTGTGTGTGTGATATCATCAACCTTTTTTATTCTTTGAAAGAGCTATTGATGCCATTATGTGTGGAATATAACATCGTTCAAATGTCTGGCTTCCCTGAGTGGAGCGCATCAGAAACCTCCGATTTTCCATAACTCTGACGCATAGTTCAGACTGAATTTGACTGATGATACGGGTTATGTTAGCTGTGAGGACTGCTGTGGTTAGCGGCTTATTCGCATACACCTGCGGCTTGAGAAAACCCCACAAGACTGTACAGACTCCTGTATGGCGATATTTTCGGCAGATCTTGCATTTCGTCTACGTACGGGTGTTGGTTCATTATTTACTGAACTAGTGGACTCAAATTTATCCATAACATGGCGAATAGTAATCTCAGTAGGATGATTATGGCGACCGTAAAATGGTCGAAGCGTGCGGTACCTTGCCCAAACACAACACCCATTTTGATTAAACAGTTTTTTATAATTTGCATATGTTATTGAATGCTGTATTCGTCCATGGTGATTTGGATTGAATAAATGGCAATTAATTTGAGATGGCTGTTATCAGTTGTCAAAGTTCAGAAGTCCTCGTTGGAAGACCCTATACATTACTTTTTTGGGATCACCCCTATTTACAAAAATTTTAATTGACATATCTTAAAATAATATAGAACATTACATGAACTCATGGTAAAATACATATAGTAATAATTGTAATGTACCATGTAGTTGAAAATAAGGCTAAAATAAGTTTACCATTTAATGCATACTTGCTTAAGACTATTTTTGAATTTGTTCAATCAATCAATCAATTTATTCATTGTAAATTATACATTACAACATCGTTATTTTCATAACTAAGACACATAAGCATATAGCAGGTATAGCTCAATTATAATTGAAGTGTCTGATCAATAGGGTTATGTAAGATATAGTTTATGTGAAACAATATTCATTAAAATTCTTTTTGGAACATAGAAATTAACATTTTCTAGGATTTCAGAAGGAACAATCCAACCATTCAGTAGCTTCAGTTTTTTCTCCTTTTTCACAATATATTTAAATTAAGGATCTCAATAGATAAATCCATTTTATAAGGAGAAAATCTTAAGAATTAATTTTGTATTCTTTTGAAAGCATTATTATCACATAAAAATCGTTGAACAGTATTTCTATGGAGAGGTTACTTTTGGTAGGATTTTCTTGAGTTTCATTTGCACTCACGGCAAATGAATTAGTTACGTTGATATCTTCATAGGGTTGCTTTTTTGATATTATCAATATTTGTTACTGCTCATACTTCGTGAGGGGTTGGATATCTCTGATATTCTTCTCTTCTTTTTTGTATGTTTTTTATCCTTTACCATAGTTATGTTTGAATTATCAATTTTTGCAAAGTTCAAAATTCAAAAGAACTATGAAGATGCTTTTCACGAACTGGCACACACTGAATAGAAATTGAGTAATCAACCTTGGACATAACTGTAAATTGTGATTTGTGTAAATATAAATCATAAGACTGAAAGACACATTCAATTTTCATTTGAAGAGTAAATAAACAAATGAAATTAATGATAAGCCTTCTTAGAATGGTCAGAGTTATATTTTGACGAAAATTTCTTATATTTGAAATGAAGCAATTTTCATGAAGTATTGCGTATTCCCTAATATGTATAGATTACTTACAGATGTTATGAACTCTATGAAAAGTCCCTTTCAAAATATTTTCTTTTAAGAATATTCAATAAACATAAAATGCATGCATTATTCTTGCAATTTTAAAAAAACTTTGACTTTTCTAATGGTATTTTTTATCAGATGATAATGATTTGATTTTTGAAACATAAAACATTTATTTTTATTAAAAAATAGAAACTGTGATATATCATATTATATGGCTGTGAGTTTTACTTTAAGTATATATAATTATAATATATAAATACATAAGATAACAGCCTGGATAACAAAGTGAACATGTGTCAAAAATCTCTTGGACTAAGTCATCAATTCATCATTTTGACGAAATGGTGAACTTGAGTAGTAGGGTTTTTTATTTATTTTTTTGCTTTGTCATTCTGGTACTTGTATAGTTAAAACAAAGAAAATATACCTGTGATAGATTAAAATTCTGTGATTCCAAAAATGCTTTATGAAATTGAAATCAGATGAAGTCCAGTTCATCTAAGCTCTCCGATGTAGCCTTATTGAAACAAATTTTAGAAGGAAGTTAAATGTTCAATACCAATTTTATTGGCGGTACAAACAAATAAAAATATATTTAAATGACATTTTTATTGTATGGACTAGCCATCAAAATTTTCAATTCTGAAACAATGTCTTTTGATGAATTTTCAATCTACCCTACAAGTAAGTATAGAACTGGAATGTTCGGATCAACTGATAAAAGATAAGCTGGAAATAAATGTTATAGGATTGAAAATGTAAAATCTGAAGATTCAAATAAGTAACATTGATAGTCTAGAAATATCATGTCGAATAATATGGCTCCACTTGGGATTAAATTATTCACAAAAACTTTATTGTGAAATTTTCACTAAATAGTTTTACAAGAACCTAACGCACAATTAAATTATTAAATTTGTTAGTTAGTAAAGACATGCCTGAATAAACTATTGTTTACCAAAACACGTGTTGAGTTTTTGAAAAACTGTAGTGAAAATCTCACGAAGTGTTTCTTGAGTACGTTATAGATATTCATCAAGTATCGGCCATCACACCACTTGGTTAAGGTTAGAAATTTTATATTCGGGTTGGGGTATGATTTAGGATATTTGATTGAGACTTGATATTTTCATTTCAGAAAGTTTCAGCATAGTATATTTTTTGACAAAAAAAAGATAAAGAAAATCAAAATACGAACATTGTTTGATAGGTAGTTATTAATTTACAATGAATAGAATATCTTTAAAATTTTAATATGTTGTATTAAACAAAAAAACTCAATATTTCCAACATTTCTTTGCGCTTAGACTTCATTGAACGTTTTAAAGAATACTACTTATTGGGGTCTTTAAGAGAGCTGAAGTAAACATTTATATTTAACACAAAAACATAAATTTAGAAGTTTTCATTAGGGACTCTGTACACTTGTTATGTATTTGAAATGGGAATTTTCAGTTTATTATGGTTTATTTACAAGTTATCAACTTAGGTTTATTTCTGGTCAAATAGAAAGTGAAATGGAATTATTTTATTGTTGAAAATATCAGCCTCAATGAACTATACCCTTGAATTTCTAACCCCTTCTATGTGAGTTACTATAGGTTCAATAGATTTTTTGAAACCCCAACTATCCAGTTTCAATAGTACCTGAATGACTTCCTTTTTACAACTAATCCTAATTCCGAGTCCAATTTAATAAACATTGTTTCAGGATTCAAATTGCCCTTTAAAATTCAATAAGAAAGTCCAAACCTACCTACACTAATACAGAACGGATTTTGAAAATTGTTGATATCTTTCATAACAAAATTGTGTTATCATATTTGGTAAAATATTTAAAAAGTCATTTGAAATTTGTATTTTTGGTAATATAATAAAGTTGACAGTTTAGATTTTATGGGTTAGTTTCTGGAACCATTGCCAGAGTAGTCTCAGTGAAATAGTTGTAATTTTCACTATACAGAGTAGGTTGAACAGTAATTATTTGTCCTTTATATATATCTAGTGTATTTATAGTGTGGCTTTTGAATATTATTCAAGAAATTTTATATTGCTGTACCCCAAAATATTCAATAAAATATGATTTTGAAGTTTTGTTTTCAAATTTAGTGTCTAGTTATTATTTGCAGAATACCAAAAAATATGCCAAATGAGTGATATGGATTGATAAATATATTTTTTGACTTTAAAACTTACATCACATGTGTTTATTAATTAACAAAAACTGTTACTTCCATAACAGTGTTGAATAAAGTCTTGATTAATGAATTTTTTAGCTTTCATTCAGAACCTGCTACTCATGAATTGTTGTTTTTTCTATGTTGTACTTGAAACATTTTTCTTGAGGTGGAATGTTTTTTTACGAAATTGAATCATTTTTTAAAATCATGTAATCGTGTTGAACTTATTTCTGTTATACAAAAACCATTGGAAAAAGATATTCAAATGAAAAAGAAAGTTTTTTCAGACGGTATACTTTCAGTTTATTCAGACTATTTTCGGGTGATAATAAATAGTGAATCCAGATAATCAATTATTTTGAAATAAACCAGTAAAGCGTAGTAGTATTCTATTCTACAAAGTGAAATGTGTTCTAGCCATATTTTGTTGGACTTTGTAATAGAATTCGAACAATTTGCCATTGTGGAGATTTCGAAGACTATTTTTTTGAGTGCTATATATAGAGGAAAGGATATTAAAATATGCCTATAATTTTTAATATTATCTATTACCACTTCAAATTTTCAGGTGTCTTTTCTGTGTTTTCTGAGGTTGAAAAACTTTTTCGATAGTCATCTCTTTTTGCTACTTTGTCTGTGATATTCAGATACATTTTTTTATCAACTACTTTGTTAATATGTGTAATTTAAAAGTTCTTTAACAAAAAGAAGTTACATAATTGACTTTTGTTGATATCTGATAATTCTCAATGCCATATAAAAATTCATATATTTTATTTTCTAAGGAATGTGTGTATATAAAATATTTCAAATGTAAACAAAATTTCCGAAATCTTCAGTCCATTCTTTTGCAAAATTACAACCTGTGAATTTTGATCTTCTTGGTGTTTGACAAATTTTCACTGCATTTGAATATTTTCTTATGCTGTTCCTCAGTGTTCCTCTATGAGTATTTAATTTTGATTTTTTTTTCATATGTATTCATTTTGTGTACATATTTTTTGTTTTAGTTATGTATTTCCATCGATGTGTCATTTTTTGAGTATACATTTTTTTTTTCTCTTGTAGGATTAAAAACTCAAAAAATCTCATACCTAGTGATTACAAAGTCCTGCCAGCCACATTTAATCTTCAAAAGCTAAAAGACTATATATATATATATATATATATATATATATATATATATATACTATTTTATAAATATTTTGTAAAAAAAA
>WOGP01004705.1:0-13761 GCA_015342065.1 Leptinotarsa undecemlineata
AAATTAGATTCCTATCTGCTTCCTATATAGAGATATGGAATACCGCGCCACTGTTGCAGGACCCTGTATAAAGGTCACTTTGAAGTTGAAAGTGTCGGGGGATGTTTGGAAATTGGCCTAAACCAACAACTTGCATTTCTGGTGGTTCGAAATGTAATCAACATAGACTACCCTGAACAAAAGGCTAATGATTTCAGAAGTTGATTAAATTGATATTCAAAAAAATTATTTCATGCAAACATCTTTACGAACATTCATTGATACCATTTTTTGAAGTTTGAATATAAACAGTCATTTCAATAGTGTAAGTACAAAACCGATAATATTTGATTTTTTACAGGGCAATTGGGCTTTTTCATCCTCACCATATCAGTTTCAGTAGTCAATACCTGTGAGTAATATTTCGTATAAATAGAAGTGAATTCATGCAAAAGTTATGGTTTGTTTTCATGACAATGGTTTAAAAGTTCCAACCATATCCTATGTAGAATGTATCGTTATACAATATTTTTCTTTCAGTTTTTGCAATCACATTTTCAATTAGTAACTACACGTTGATGGCAAGATTTCCTCCAGCATATATAAAAATTCAGACTTATGGTTCGTCTATGTCGGGTATCATCAGTGCACTTTTACAAATATGTTGTCTTGTCATTGGAGGAAGTTCAATTCAAGTGGCACTGATTTATTATCTGTGTGGAACGGCAATTCTGGTGACATCGGCAATCATGATTTACCTCACCAAATATTCACCTTTATACCAGTATTATATGGAAGGTATTGAAGAGGAAACCAATAAACCAATGCCTTCGCTTGCAGATCTGAAAGAATTATTTGAACGCATATGGCCTGTACTAATTCCAATAGTTCTGACAATACCAGTAATTGGTCTCAGTTCAACAACCATCACAATTTTAGTTGTGTCGGAAAGCGATGGTACTTGGGGTAGTAAGTATTTCAACATATGAATTTTTTTACCAATGCATGAACATTTTCTGTCTATCAAATTATTCCGTCAACTGTGATCTGTATTGAATATTCATTAGAAACAAATGAATTGAGCATGCAATATTTTGCCTATGACGACATTGGTGGTTTAAGATTGTTTTTATTTTGCGTTCTGACGGAAGAATCCAGAGAACGTTGAACTTGTCTCTACAGAAAAGGTAGCCTTCGACTTGATGAAAATCCAGGTCGGTACTCTGAGAATAGATGCTTTTATAGTTGATAGAAGAGAAAAAATCTGGTCTAATAAACCGTGGTCGAATGAAAATTTCAGAGTTTTGTCTGCTACTGCAATCAATGGCATATGCATTGACTGCAAGGACTGAGTTTCAGCAATCGTTTATAGCTGAGACTATAGCTCTCGTTTTCGCAGTCAACGCATATATCACTGATGCTGTCTGCCGCAGTAGTAGACCAAACTATTGGTACTTCATGTTTCACTCTATCACGGCCTACTCATCCGGATTTTTTTCTCTGCGACTTTCGAAAACCTAATTTTTCGAGATTTTGAATATTCTTACACTGGTTGAAGTCATATTGTGGATAAAATTTCCTGCTTCCTCTCTTAACCAATACTTTCGAATCATCAAACTCGTTTCAGTTAATTCGTCATGAAACCAGATCCAAAATTGATAACAACCCATCCACTTACAAACTACTCACAACCTCCTTCTCATAAATCACCAAAACCCAGCAATAATGTTTATTTTTTGAAATCCCTATTAGTTTGAATTATTACTGTCCTATTCAGGAACCTTTCGAATGTCTCTGATTATATGCTAGAAGAACCATAATAAAAGGTCCAATGTTTTTCTGAATGGAGATTATGATAATATAACTAAATATCAAAGTTCAAATATATTACACGTCGAACACATACAATTCAAATTTTCATACCAGAAAAGAAAATGTTTAATAACATTAAAAATGATCAAAATACTCAAAAAAAAATTTTGTTGATGCATAAAGAATTAAACAGTTCCTCAAATATATTTTAAAGGATATGTGTGATTGATGACTTGTTTATTTTGTGGTATTCGTGATCACTTTAATGAAATAAATAAATACACTTTTGTCTAATTACCACTAGTTGATTTTATTTATACGATCGGTTTCGGTATAAAACTCAGTTTCATACTCGATAATGGGGTCAAACCCAAAACCAGTCGTATAAATAAAATTAACAAGTGGTAACTATACACAGGTGTTTTCATTCATTTCATTGAACTGATATTGGAAAGGCTTTTGACAAGAAAATCAAAACTATTTCTCTCAAAAGTAGTAACTATGAAGTAGTAACTATGAAGTAGTTACTACTTTTGGCAAACTCTTTGGCAAACACTTTCATCTGAAAATTTACATTATTTGCAAGTGAGAATATTAGCGATTTAACAATACGTTGGAAATATCACACTTATTAAAAAATCAATGTGGAGGATGAAAATGGTGATTTTCATTCCATGGAAATTTTACCTACTTTTCTGAAGCCATGCGTGTCAGCGCTATTTCTCTTGCACAATTGATTATATCCTGAATGGAGTAACATTGTCTCCAGAATGTAAAACTACACGATAACACCCATATTTAGGAAAGGAGATAAGTAGAATCCTTCAAATTATCCCAAATCAACGAGCCTTCTTTGCAAATGCATAGAGAATATAAAAATTGAGAACCTAATTAAATAATAACTTTACTCATTACTAACCGTGTTAGGAATCACACGTTGAAAGGTAAGACCTCGTTAATCCTTAGCTCGCACAAGTTTCTCAACTTCTGAGAGTTGTCGTTCGTATGGGGGCGACAGCTGAAAAAACAGATTTTAAACAGATTAACAATTTCGGATTACTTGTTTTTTATAAAATATATATTAAAGAAGAAAGTAATACAAATCATGAAATTATGAAACAAAAATAATTAATTGGCACTCCAAGTCGACTTAATTTATTCCAGTGGCACATCTGTTTTTTCAGCTGCAGGATAACTTGGAAAAACCTTTAGTTTCGTCTTTGACCGATGCGCAATAATGACCAGATTCAATGCCAGAATCACAGTAAACAATGACTGCACCTAACTACTTTTTCTGGTTTTATGTACGGAAGTACGTAAACATCAAAAAAAGAATCGACTGTCGATGATTTCTATCGTAACTTACAGCATTTTGAAGTTACTGACCCCCAATTTCATTAGATTTGAGATTTTTGTGTTATTAGATCTTGCCATAAAAAAATTCCTCTCGAAACACCTATTTTCGAAAGTATTTATTTTTCGTGTAATTCAATGTTCATATGAAAATAATTGTTTCGAGAGGGTTTTTTCTTCAAGAAGTTACTTCTTTGCATGATCTATACATCTCTGTCTGGAGTAGATTTTTTTCAAATTGAAAACTTCCTTCTTTTCTTTGAAAGATTTCCACATTTTTTGTAGCAAGATGAAGAAGTAGAGAGCAAGAATTCAATTTTCACTTCCTTCGAAAGATTTCAACATTTTTGGAAGGAGACGGGAAAACCCAACGATAGAGTAATTATTGATAACTGAAAATGAGTTAAGAGGGATAGTTGATAAAAAAATATTTACTGATGTGTGGAAAGGATAAATTGAAAAGTAATACAAAGAATGGAAGAAAAGTTGAAATCAAAATGGAAAACTAGAACTTCTGAAATTTTGCCGATCCTGGAGGCAGTCATGAATGATAAACTCAGACCAAATTTCTAGATTGGTACTGAACATCCTGAAGATCATGATGATTTTCAGAATATCGCTATCGCTATCGCTATATTTTATTATACTCGAGAGCAGAAACTAGTGCCTGATCTGTATTTTGATGATAAAGTCCCACTTCTATCCAGAATAGATCACGATACGATGACATCCGAATACTTCGAGAAACATTATACTGAATAATTTTGATGCACTGTTTGGAACTTTTGGAATGGTAATGAATATTATTGGTGTTTTATCCCAACATACAACTTTTATTTCAACACCTCGATACGTGTTTGGATCACCAAGTGATCAACTTCAAGAGGTTTGGTGGTGAGAAAAACACCAATAATATTCATTATACTGAATAATGAAAATGCGTTACTAACTTTATGATAAATACTATCATCGACTTAAAATATAACAGTTTGTGTAGATATTATTGATGAATCATTCCATTCATGAATTTATTTATGTTTTCAGTGAACTGATAATATTTTACAGAAAAATTTTTCATGCCTGTGTCCACTTTCCTTCTGAAAGAAATATCAGGCCTGCTGGGAGGCGTTTGTGCAGCTCCAATTATGACGGTAAGTACATATTTTTTGAGTTATAAAAAATCATAATATCACAAGGAATTATTGATTCATATTCAGTTAATCCATGGTTAACAGAAACGTGACGTTCTTCATGAAATGAGTGAAATATACGGACTGACTTTTTTATCTTTCGGACAGAGAAAAAAAAGAAATTGAATTCAACACACAATATGATGTTTACTATCATCATTTCGCGATATGAATCATTAGAAATGAAAAACTAGAGAAAATGTTCAAATGGTTTCAGTTTGTTTCTTTAAATTAACATATATTTTCAAAAACTACACCTCATGATTTTATCCCCATATTTTGAAAATCATATCACATGTTTCACTAGCACAGTAGCTTTATCAAGTGATACATCTATTTCGAATCCCTTGATGAAGCTACTGTGCTAGCGAAACATGTTGTGATATATTTTTCAAATGAAGTTTGTGGAGATCAAATCGTGAGGTTAAGTTTTTGAAATTACTATGGATCTTCATCAGGTAACGGCAAAATCAATCAGAAAACCATATATTTTTCTCTCATGCAAATCCAATTCGTTCAGCCATTTTATTTTACCACATCGTTGATTTTAGTGTTGTGTTAGCAGTTTTTTTGTTTGACCCACCTTATTTTTTATTTACAGAACCAATTTCACAGTGAAGCTCATTCACTTCAGATATAAATGTGAATTAGCTCCATTATCAATATTCCTCCTGTTGACTTTCTCAGCATCTTTCGGTAATTTTCTTATGTCTACATAATCATCTGATCATATTATTTGATACACTCTCGAACATTCGAATGATGCGTCAGAAGCAACTAGCATTAAATAAAAATTTGGGTCTGCTCTCCGACGATAATTCTGATTATGAAAGCTTTTTTAGCATATGAAACTTGTACTTATCACTGAAAATATCATATATCTCAGGAGAGAAACTAGTATGGCAATTTCAAGTGAACAGAATATTTCATAAGAAATATTATATTTTATAATAGAAACACTATTGTTGATTGATACAAACAACTGTGATTGCTGTAAACTGTGTCTGGTTTGGGTAATGTTCCTCGACAGATTGAATATATAAGTCGTATGCGAATTGAAAAAATCGAACAATTTCAAATATGACATTTGGTAGATGATCACGTGATCATGAGTGAACTGAAGATTCTTTCGAAACATCATTCAATTTCTATCGATAATCCTTCTTTTGGAGTGTTTGATTTTATGTAACAAATTTATCAAATTGCTGCTGCTGCGTTCACATGGAAATCAGTTTTTGAATTTCCTCATATCTACTAATAACAAAATGTTGTATTTTATTCGATTTGTAGGAATATTCATTTACTCTAACTAGGAACATAGGCGATGAAAGACTCGTCAAATCACCTGAATAATATTAAAAAAAAATTTATTGTCAAGAAATGTTTCACTCTTTTCTTGCTTTTTCTGCTCATGTTCTACAAAAAAAACTTAAATCTCATTCATGTTTGATATAAACAATAATACAACACATCAATAAAAATAGACAGAAATCTTAATGATTATGATCACACTGTTCACTTAAATATTAACCATGAAATTCAATATCAAATATATTTTGGAAATTATGAAATTTACGTAACTTTTATATGAATTCTTCACCAGTATTTTGAATTTCCATCTTCGAAACTCAAAAAATTTATTGAAATACTCAATCAATGAAGTCAAAAACGGATTGCAGAGGAATTGAAGAAACTATTCAGTGTATCAAGTACAAATTTTACTGGCCATTCATGAAATAGTCTATCCAAACTTTGAATAATGAATGCCAAGTCTGCCAGCAGAATAAATATGAACGTCGACTTGTAAAAATTAAAATGAACGTTACTCTTATTGAGAAGGAAACGGTGTATGCAATACTTGCTTACAAGCATTTCTTGCATTTTATTCCAAATTAAAAACTAATATACATCATGAACGGTCATATTGCCAGTAATGACCCATTCCATTTGAAAATAAAAAAAAATGTCATGAATGACAATATTAATGACCACAAAGAACTCTCAAAGTTATTATACTCTATATATGTTTATATAGAGTATATTATAGTTTATCTGTTTAATTCAATTGTGACGAGCCCCATACAGTTTCAAATTGTCAAATGAAGAATAAAGTCTTATTATTATTATTATTATTATGTGTGTAATTATTGTTCCAGCTAACAGGAGGCATATTGCTGATGTTTTTCAATTTGTAAACATCTTGATGAACTTATTTCATATTAGATCATACTTTTGCTGAGAAACTTTCAATGAGAAAAACACTCGAATATCACATTTAATCAATTTATTTGAGTTTTCCTCCAAAAAAGATACAATTTATTGATAAATAGAAATATTGTTTATCAGAAATACCAAAATGCGTTAAATTAGGTGAAAATCTCAGGAATGTAGGATACTTCTTCGATGGAAAAGTATCGTCCATAAAATAATATTTGTAGAAATATCAGATTCCATTTTTTTTGTTTCAGCGTAAGAATGTTAAGTGGTTCATTCTTCTCAATGTACTGCAAGCTTATGGGTTTGGTATACTCATTCCCTCATGTAATGCCAAACCTAGAAGTCACCTACCAGTTCTATTTCCTCACGATTGGCAATATATGTCATTGATGTCTGTTAACGGTTTCATCATGAATTATTGTACAACTGTTATCTACCTCAGTATGTCAAAGTAAGTAGAAGAAAACTTCATCATATTAGTAGAGTACTATAATGATATTATTTTAATGTTGAGTACAAAAAACATTTACACAAATATGTGATCGATTATATTCGTAATATATCACCTGGAATCCTTACATCAGATCATCTTCGATATGACCAGAAATGTAAAAGGAAATTTAGAGATTGTTGAAGTATTGAATTGAAAATATGTAATGCATAGTAATGCATTATGATTCTAAACGGGTTACTACATAAATGAATATGAACAAATATAGATGAAACTGGTGATCAAAAATCGAGCAGAAGAAAATTTGTATTATAATAACAAATCATGTTTATGTTTGAGGATTAATCATCCTAAAGCCAAATTGATAAATTGGAAATACTCAAATGATGCTTTTTCAAATGGAGAGAAATTTTCATCGAGAGTGGCATAACTTCAAGGGGTACAAAAACATTTTTGAGGAATTTATTTCCACGATTCGGCATTTCTCGCTTTTCAATTTCAGTTATATTTCGTTTCTTAAGAATTTAATAATTTTTTATAGGTAATGGTATCGAAATAAAACATATCCCAACTTTTCATACCGCTACGAATGGCCGGGATACATGATATAGTCAAGATGTTGGAAAGTCATTCCATGAAAATCTAAAGGTAAATAGATATGTAATATTCTGATCGTTCCCATATTGATCTCAATCTGAGAGTCACTTATAGACAGCTGTTTTCGCCTATTGGAAATCGTCAGTACCGTGCAGGCGACCCTCGTTTGAAGACAAAAAAAAATCTGTTTAAAATCTGTTTTTTTGTTAATCAGCTGTCGCTCCCATATGATCCACAATTATCAGAAGTTGAGAAACTTGAGCGAGCTAAGGACTAACGAGGTCTTACCTTTTATCGTGTGATTCCTAACACGGTTGCAGAATCATCCCAGCTTCAACCAGATAAATTCACTCGAGAAAAATATCTGGTCGAGGTAGGAATCGAACCCACGATCTTCCGATCGTGAGTCGGGTGCACTACCACCGCGGTCAATTCCACAACATCAAGATTCAAAATGTGAATAACCGAGAAAAGTACTTAATAAAAATAACTGCGTGAACGCAAGCGAGACATAAGTGGAACCACCTATTGGTGAGACACCCAAGTCAACTTGCTAAGTTTTTATGTCAGTGTTGGTGGTTTGACCAATCAACCGAAAGCTGCAGTAATGGAAATTTGGAAAGCTAACCTGATATGCCCTCGGAAAACGAATCCACATGTTTCTAGAGATGATATGAAATCGATGAAGGTTAATGCAGTCAAGCTGCTGGAAAACAATGAATAGATAAGTACTATTTTGATCATTTCCATAATTTCAATCAAAGAGCCACCGGTAGATGAGTGGTTCCACTTATATCTCGCTAACGTTTACGCAGTTATCTATATCAAGTATTTTTCTTGGTTATTCACATTTTGTATTCAATCGAGTACCGCCTACCCCGTACTGACGATGCCTAATAGGCTCAAATAGCTGTCTACCGATGGCTCTTGAATTGAAATCAATATGGGAATGATCAGAATAGTACTTATCTATTTATCTACATCTTCACATTTGGCTGCACCGCACTGGTAAGACCAATAGGCAGAAACACGTGTCCGCGGTTTGCCTACTTTTTGGAGTATTGTGTCCACAAATCATTTCAGTTTTGATTTATATTATACACTCTCGATGCCATCTATATCTGTATTCATATTCTGGACCCTGATTCCACGCAAGTAGCTTTCATGTTAAACAGAACCCACAACAGGATATTCTATACATTACAACAATTCAAATTTGTCTGGTGCAGTTCAAAATCTACGGATGATTCTAGTCAAATGAAACCAGTTTTTCGGAGTAGAATCAATTTTAGGTGGAGAAATAGTAAAAAATCATTCAACGCCTAAATCAACTCGATGAATCTGAAGAATTAGAAGAAGCATGAGTATTTCATGAGCAAAATAATTTCATACAACCTTAATATTAATGAATCATCAGGTGTGTATTATGAACTTCTTCATATTGTATTTGTAACGTACGAAGTCGAGCCATCCTAATAATGTCAGTGTTTTCGGGTCATTTCTATGTTCAGAAGTATATTTTTTATCAGACAGATAGTGGACTGATTCGAGGAAGAAGTTGAAAATATAGCTTATGAATACGTCGTACATAATTGCTAATTTCCATTACTTATTGTGGTACAACTTTTGTTATAGAAAGTCACTTGAGTCAAGTTGACTTTCTATAACAAGTTCATTTCAAACGGTTCTATAACAAGTTCATTTTTCAAACGGTTGAATAGAAGCTCGAAAACTGAAACAAGATACCTGCATGGCATAGATTGAATTACAATAGTCCTTAGTTTATCACCAACAAGATGTTCAGTCTTTCATAGAACGTATTCGAACTTCAAATTTGAATAAAACAAAGAGTGTGTGAGATATCATCGAAATTTTCATTCGTTTGAAAGACCTATTGACGCCATTATGTGTGGCATATAACATCGTTCATATGTCTCACACGGCTTCTCTGGATGGAGCGCAACCACAACGTCCAACTTTCCATGACTATGGCGCATAAATCAGGCCTAATTTGACAGTTATGTTGGTTATGTTGGCTTTGGGGACTGAGATTTGTGGCTTATTCGCATATACCTACATCCCAAGAAAACCTCATAAGGAAAAGTATAACGGGGTCAATTCACACGATATCGGTGGCCAGTTCTTTCACCTCCACGGGTTATGACTATGCCCACATGTCTTTGGTATCCAGATCATCCGATTCAGGTCCTATCAAATTAATAATCATCGACCTGTAGTTCTCGCTGTTGACAATAATGGCCTGATCAACTTGACGTTTTCGGGATGCATTGGATGCTTTTGGATCATATGTAGATTGAAACTGTCCTAAATTCGACAATTTTATTTGTTCACGTACCCATCCATTCAGATATGGGGCTCATCGCTGAAGATGACTTTTCGATGAAAATTGGGATCAGTTGGCAACTGCTCCAGAGCTCATTCAGCGAATCCTGTCGTTGTTGGTGGTCGTTTACCTTCAGTTTCTGGTCAGTTGAATTTTGTACGGGTGCAGGGGCAAGTCCCGAAGCAACATTCGCCAAGTTGTGGTGTGCGAAAAACCGACTGCTTGTGAACGACGCGGAATCGATTACCTCGGATTCTCCTGTACATTCTCACAGATGGCGGTACAGGTCAAATTCATCTATCACAATTATTCTGGTAGAACGGTTATGGCCATCGTAAAATGAGAAAAGCGCGCGGAACGTTGCCCAAACAAAACACTCATTTTTATAAAATTTATTTTATTATTTGCACATGTTGTTGAATGCTATATTCGTTCATGGTGAATTGATAAAACATACTAGATGAATGACAACTAATTTGCCAGATATAGCTTCAATCAGATGGCGGTTATCAATTGTCAAAATTTTGAAGTCCCTGTTGGAAGACCGGTTGAATAAAAACCCAGGAAATGACCACCCAAATTGCTGAGTGATGACTGTTGTATGGTAAACTTACAGCAAGATGAATCAAAAAGTGTTAGTCATGATCTAAGACTCGTTCAGTTCACTGTTCCGAACCAGAAAACTGTACACACCTCAGCAACTTTTGATGCTTTATAAAGTTCAGATTAGACCTTCTTTGGAGTATTGTTCTCATGTGTGGAGCTCTGCCCCCAAACATACCCTGAAGTGGCTGGATTCCATACAGAAAAGAGTCATCCGCCTGATTGGAGACGCGAACATCTCGTACAACCTTGATAGCCTATAGCGGCGAAGGAAGATTGGTGATGTGTCTCTCTTTTATAGATACTTTCACGAGAAGTGTTCAAGTGACTTGACACACAGGCATCGCTCTGAGAGCGCCTTAAGGATTTTTCTATAGTGCTTGTGTTATGTATTTGAGAAAAACTCCTTTTGAAGAGGCATTCAACGTTCAGTTTCCGCAATTAAAATGGTTCTGTGTTCTGTTTCAATAATAGTGGAAATAAAATTAAAACTTTTTTGGTGTGATGTTTCCTCCATGAACAAAAAAAAGATACATAGAAAGTGTCTTAATTTTCTGAAAGCTCATAGTGTAGACTATTCTGGGATCGTTCTATGTATAAATAATTTTATTAGAAAAATATGAGAAAAAAGTGATCCTTAATTTTGTAGAAAAAAAGCAACGTTTGATAAACTCATGGAGATAAAGTGAAAATACACTATCGTCAAGTATATTCCATTTTCTCATATAATTTGATAGAATAGGATATATTCGGTGTTGAATGAAGGCATTTTTTGACATATATTTCACTTCAACTTGCAAAACACCTGGAATGAACCCAAACAATTTTATATTTTTCAAGAACATTTTGCCCGAAGAGTTGAATCAAGTCAAAATATCTGAAGTATTCTATTCAATAAAACATACCTTCGGTCTGTCACACATCAATTGAACACCCTATATACTGGTAATGATCATTGAAACATAGCTTTCAGTAATTTATACAACTTTTTCGAAACAGTTTTTGTATATCTAATAGGGCAGTAGCTATCGTCCACCGACCTATAGTTGATGCACCCTGTATAGATATTACATTCCATTTTATAGTAGGGCAAAATAATTTTTGAAAACACAAAAAGAAAAATTATAAATTAATTTTCTTTAACGGAAAATAAGTGAATATTTAATTTATCAAATATAATATTTATTTCTACCATTTACCATTTTGAGATATATACTTGCCTAGGAACTTATGCGACTGTATTACAAGCTGAAATTTACGCTGATGATTTGTGTGCGTGGAGATTGGATAAATCCAACCTCACACATAAGTCAATAAAAATATTCTCGAACAGTCAAGCGGCGTTGGTAGCTCTTGGCTTCTATCAAACAACGTCTAAATTGGTAGCAAATTGCCAAAAGCGATTCTCCTCGATAGGAAGACTCAACAGATTGTCTGGAAGGCAATAAAGCTGCTAATTCCTTAGCAAAGGAGGATGTTGCAAGTAGCTTTATCGGACCAGAACCAAACATTGAAAACCTGTATGGCAAGGAGATTTGTCGACTTCTGACAGAATCTTCCAGGATTCGCTCACTCCAAGGCGTTATTTTAACCCTTCGAACTTTGATACCAAACAGTTGTTGGACTACAGTAGGGAACTACGATGTGTAACAGGCCTTCTTAGAGGTAACTGTCATTTCAATCATCATATGCAGAGACTTGGACGGTCGGTGGACAGTGTGTGTCGTCTCTGTTTGGAAAATGATGAAACTGCAGAACATATAGATTGGGCCTGTCTGGCTGGGGACCAAATCAGGTTCTTAGAGTTCGTCAAAGCCGTACTCATACGATTTGACCTGGAAGACCACGCACCATAGAAACTAATCGGCTTCGTTGAGAAGCTGAGTTTATTTGGCCGAGTGTGAATAGGTATGAGCCACAATTAACCCTCACTTTAGACCTAACCGAACCATTCACTTTGGATATGTATCGATAAAAATCAAATACGATTTTGTATTAAATCTTAACTGAATTGAAATACGCATCTGCCGTTGCCCTCGTTGGAGAGAGAAACGTTCACAACACTGGATCTGTAATGCTATTTTTGACTTGTGATCAAGTTGGCAACATCAAGAGATGAAAGAGAAAATTCGAATCCAAGTGTAGATATAATTTATTAGAGAAATAACAAAAGCTATACATTTTCATTGAGAAAAATACTGATATATGCTTCGGAACCAGCAAAAAAGGCACTTCATATGTTAGGAAATGAGGATTGTATCGTGATATTCAAATATGGACAATGATCATATTATCTAGTATATCGTTATGATATACTAGATAGAGTATATCAATTTCAAATATAGTTGTAAGAATTAAAGGATCGCTAAGGTTATTGATGAACTATGAATGAATTTAGAGATGTTTGTACCCTTCTATATGAAATTAACAAAGTATTTTTTTGTCGAAGTAATAATATTACCAAGATAGTTATCGTAATGATCATTTCAACAGGAGAAAATTCGCAATAAATTTTATTTTTGGTAAAGAATAAACCATTGAAAGTAAACAGTTACCACTTTATCTTAGGTGAAAAAGAAACCATATTCGTTAATAAACTTAAGTTTACCATCAATACTCGTAATATAAACGATAATGTATGTCAGCAATTCAATAAATTATTGATAATAAATTCCTAGCTCAAGTGTTCACTTTCAAAAACTTCTTAATGATATTTTAGTCTTCCTAATAATTCAAAGAGTTGCTCAGTATTGCTTTATTCACTATAATTTCAAATTCATCAAAATCAGACTATTTGAAGTGAAACGTGCCAATTATTTTCAGATTTCAACTCTACTCGATATGAGAAATCCAAATTCACCATCAGTTTTTTCCTCTCTCGATTTTTATAAGCCGGAACTGCGTCTCTGTATCCCCCAAATTAACACAATTATCATGAGGTTTAAGAGGCATACGTCGTCATGTAACATAAGCCGTCAATGGTGTGCCAAAAGTATCTGATTTTAAACTGTTCGGATTTTGGACATTGTTATTTCCTCTAATGATAGATGATTGGCGGCCATTGTTATTCCACTCAACTTTAGGACAACCATGTCAAGTTGGCACTGTAATGTTTATTAAAACGACATTGATCATAAACTGTTTTTATTTTTACCTTCAATAGAGGAATGCAAAACATCAAGTATAGAAAAACGCATACCATCGATATCATGAAC
>WOGP01004706.1:0-13760 GCA_015342065.1 Leptinotarsa undecemlineata
AACGCAACCCCTAAAATTTATTTCCAATGTAACTTTATGTCTTATTATTTGTTTACCATTTAAAAATTCATTTCCGATAGCCTGTTTCAGTCTAAACAAAAAATGTCTCTTGAGCTTTTGCCCAAAATAAACCAGTTCGCACAAAAAATTATTTTATGAACAACTACAGTGATACATCGTGCGAAAATACGAAACTAATCTATCTAGTACGTCGCTATTAGCGATAGTGTAGTAGCGATAGTCAGTTTGTGAATTTTTGAAATTGAAATAATACAATATTGTAACTTTTTTAGTACTTGTGAAACAAATTGTTATACAAATATAATGTACCTCCTTTAAGGGGCTGTATCTTAACAAGGGATGCTCCAATGAAATTTCTTTATATGAAAGATCCTATCTTTTTTGATGAGGAATCACCTCCTTAAAAGTTTTACACCCATTTAGTTACACCCTGTATATATAACAATATTAATATCAGTAGTTGTAAAGCTTCAAATCTCTCTCCTAATCTTTGATTCCAAGAATCAAACATTCCCAATTTTGTACTTGGCCATTTAATGTCTCTATAGTCTTGATTTTCATTCATCACATCAGTCTAGTCGGTACCTCTTCATTCACGACTACATTCACGAGGAACGTCGCTACAATCTCTCTTTTAGCGAGAGGTATCAAAAATCAGCTGTTGACATTTTTTCGAGACACAAAAGAGTCGAATCGTTGCCCGGCCAAGATCTGGTCCATCCAGGTCTGTTCCCGGAGGATCGCAGCTGCAAAATGGATTCCGACAGGTGACGTGGGACCCACAGGACCTGCACTTTTACAATAAAGAGCGTATGTGGTCATGTCAAAAGGGCATGTGCAACATATACCTTGGAATCGTAACGGATTTTCAACATATGGAACTTTTTGTGCACAAGAGTAGGTAGTTATTAGTGTTTGGGGATTTTGGTTGAGGTTAATATTGACGTAGAAATATTGGTAATAACTAAATGGTATTATATTGTGGCAACACACATGATTTTCCTTTTGGTGCGACTCATTTCGCAACAATAGAGAATCTACTTTTCACGAAGATATGTGATGAAACTAACAGGAAACTTAATAATGAACCATGATATTGAGTATTCAAGTAATACCTAAGGATGTCATTTCAACAGTTTACAATACGTAAACTATAGCTTCTTCAAGCGAGTTCAGAACAGTACTGAAAAATACGCCTGAAAAAATTATTTTACAGTGAAATGAATTTCTTTTTCAAAAAGATATGTATTGAAATCAATACAGAAATTGATGAAAATCAGTGATATCAAGTAATAAGTTGAGATTTCAACAATTCACAATACGTGAGTACAGGTGAAAATACAGGTACAATACTGAAAATACGCCTGAAGAAACTTTTTTACACTAAAATTAATGTACTTTTGAAGTAGATGTGTAATAAAATTAACACGAAACTTAATGAAAATCCATGATATTGGCTATTAAAAGTAGATTTCAACAGTTCACAATGCGCAAACGACAGATTTTTCAGGTAGGTTTAGTACAGCACTGAAAAATATGCCTGAAAAAACCTCGGTACAGTAAAATGAACCTACATTTCAAGATTAAACACTAAAAATATTTGAATGGAATAAAAAAAATTCGAAAATTGTGACAAACTTCAACTTCCAGTTCAACAACGAAAGATAAAACGGCTCAGAAATAAAGAAAGGAAAAAAAGGAATTGTGCAGAATCTGATATTGGACTTTTCATCGTGTCATTTTTATGGCTGTCTTCTCACATTACTCTGATTATTTTGTATAAACCAGTCAAAAAGATAAATGAATATACATTTGAAGAATTTTAAATAAATGAATGAATTGCAGAAGAAATATGCAAATAAGAAATGTACTTGAAATATCAATTTAGTCTAGTAATAGTAAAATAATACTATATTATTCAACCGGCAAGAAATGTGACTATGACTCGTAGAAATTAAGTTTGTCAACGCATATAGGCGAATGACAATTTTTTGCGAGTACACATTTTCATCACTTATGATAGAAATATCACAAAAGGAGATATTTTTGTGAAGGATGTTTCGAATTAGAATAATACTATCGAATTTCAATGCAAGAAGTAACCTACAAAGCATTTAAAAATATTTCCCATTTTTTCAATACCATATACTTGTGTGATATAAAGATATACTTGAGTTTCTAATTATTTTTCTTTCATCATCACCATCATACCAATTTCTTCTCCTCTTTACACATGTCTAGTTGGGTACAACCGTTTTCATTTTCCGAATCCATGTCTATATTCCTCTTTTTCATTAGAAACTATATGTTTAAAAACAAACTGTCAGTTCAGTCATGAACTTCTCAAGTGTGATTGGCCGCGAGGTAGTGAATTATGATTCAGCTCCATTGTGATTGGTTCAAAGATGGATAATTTTTACTTAACAAGAAACAACAAGAATTCTATTAGATTTTGTAAACCACTGGATTTATTTAATAACAAACACAAAGTTTTCAGCGTATTCACATAGTAAATGTCATAAAATGGTAAGGATAACTTTGGTTTGAATATTTTTTTTTCAAAAATTCATCTAGAGCGAATGTGGTTGGTTTCTCTTCTGAAGAGAAACTTGTTGACAACATTACAAATAAGTTACAAATTATTATTATTTTTCCAAGCCTGTTTATGGTAAGACGTGGTGTCGCAGTTTCAAATAATGTAGTCACACTCGAACAGAAACGGTTATTGTTTTCCACAGTCTAGTTACGAACAAGTTTTATATAGATTTGCATTGTTTTATTATCGAAATTTATTGAATGAAATTCAGGGTATTGTTCTGTTACGTTTTTTTGTTCGATTATTAGCTACATACTGAATATCGAAATGAGTGTAGGCTGCAGCTGTTGTATTATATAATTGCTTTGATGTTTGATGCATATGTAACGATCTTTGATTGTCTTTTGTCCTTGTCACTGGTGTTATTAAAATGTTACAGGCCATTGTGTGACAGGATTTTTATACCTGATAATATGCATATTGTGACTCCTCAACAGGTTCTCTTGGCATTGTGAAAAGTAGAACTATTCATATATTTAGAATTGGAACATTTCTATTGAACTTCCAGGAAATTTTAACCTTCCAAAATCTTTGAAAAAATGCTAGTTGAAGGTGGAAGTTAACAGAATGTCCGATAAAACACTCTAATTTTATCCGCAGATAAAATAACTGTCGTTCAATATTTGCTAATTTTCCTATTGAAAAACTTTCTTTATTAGTTTCTCAATGTTCGGAATCTTCTATAATCTGAACATTCTAAATCAACAGAGACTACGCTCAACTATCGGTAATATATATTTTATTGACATATAATGGAATTAACTTACATATTCTGAATCGAAGCGTTTTTGTTATAATTTGTTTTATGAAAATGAGGATCAAAACTATGTTTTCATACCACTTTTCATTTGTAACTAACGTTACTGTAGTTTTGGCCTACAAAGACATTTCAAACGAATACATGATCATCTTTTATCACGTAGTAACAACTACATCCATCGATCTATTAATTTATTTTATTTTATATGCAATATTCATAAATATTATTTGCTGATCAATTACTTTACATCACTGTTTCTCCGTTCCGCTATATTTTCGGAGGCTGAAATTTTGTATGTAGATTTTTTCAATGTTGTAGATGTGCAATAAGAGAGGATTTTCGAATATTCTAATCAGAGAGCCCCCACTGGAGATAAAACACAAATCTGTAACTAAAAAATGCATGATTCTCTTAAGATATTTCTCGAAGCTCACAAACTAGAGAATACTCAGCAAAAAATCTAATAAATATGAGCTTCATCTAAACTCAACGCGCTGTCATCCTTTCTGGAAATACGACCACTAAATCAACTCCGAACTGTTCGACCACAATGAAAAACCTGTAAATATGCGAAGAAATGAGGGACCATGGGTTTAACAACCGCTCTTACAGTCCGGAAAGGGGACGTGAATTTCCGAGGTTCCGGTTTATCTCGATTTTAACCGGCCCGTACCGGAATATCACCTGGTAGTACCCTCCAGAGTAATAAAACAAAGAATATTTATTCTAACGGTTTTTTTCGAGCACAGGCACAATGAAAATGAGAGGTAAAAGTGCCATCATGTAAATTTTATGCGCTATGCTGAATTCGAGACAATATCGTTAAAAAAATGTCGTAAAACTTGGGTAATATAGTAAAATTTTATTGCGTTCGCTTATAGTGTCTTAATGAGTATCATCTCTGGTAAATGCATTGATAAATGGTTTTACAGATGTTATTATCAACCTTGAATACTATTCACGATGCTATTGTGGAGGGTTGATGTTATGACAAAAAAAATCTTGATTGAAATTGAGCAATAGTTCAATTTTAAAGCCACGTTCAGGCCAAAATGATATTTTATTAGAAATTGAAATCTGAGATCATCTTGTTTGTTGCCTGAGAATTTTGACTTATTTTTTTTTTCAAATTACTTTTTAGATTAGTTTTTCATTACCTGATTCCTAGGAACCCGAAGTTGCAAATTCTGTACAAATCATAGAAACGGACCAGTGTTGAATGAATAAAACTAGATAATTCAATAATGATGTTTGAAAACTCCTAATTCCACGTTGAGAAAGAACAAATAACAATTCATTCTGATTCAGTTTTTAAGCGATAGCATTTGTTTTCAACAGTACTGTAATCTATATTTCTTCACGTTGTTCAAGTTTGTAAATTTTCAAGTGTACTTTAATAACTTCATAGTGCATTTTGAAAGACGGTTTCGAAATTGTAAACATAAGGTCGAAATGAATATTTCCACAAACCAGTTGTCCTCCCCATACGAGCTTCCAACGAGATCCTATGTTTCAATATGCGATCTCCATCACGTAAACTCAAAAAATGCAATAGAAAAAATTATTCTCAAGTGGCAATTTTAAGTCGCACATTCAACAGTTTTATTTTAGTTTTACGGATACAAGTGGATTTCCTTGTTTAGGTCCTGAAAAAACTTCACATTCATTCCATTAGTTTCCGTTGCAAAGAAGGGAGACTCTGTTCTCACATTATCACATGTTGGCCATCAATCAATGAATCTATTGGTCAATAAATCTGCTTCATTCTCTGAAGATGGAAATTTTGTTGCCAAAGCTAACTTCAATGAAGGGTTTGAAACAAAATCAATTCATTTGTAATTTAAAAAAAAACAGGGAATATTGCTCAGAGCTCAAAATTCAACATAACAATAATGACTCATTGTATTAGAATATGAAACGTAGTGTAGACACTGTATAGACATCGACGTTCAATCATTACCTTCATTTTTGTACGATCAAATCATCACCAGCAAATTGCAAATACTCAGCATTTAAAATATTCACAAATTGTATTTCTTCGATTCAACAGTTTTTTTATATTTCTTGATTTTTTTTCTGAACAAAAATCAATTCAATTCCAATCTTCACAAAAATACTATACCTAATATACCTTTATCTTAATTAATTGAATATAATCGAGAAAAATCTGAGATATGTTTGTATACTTAGTAGAGAATAAGTTCATTTGATTTGCACCAAAAGATTATGTCACCACAGACAAATTGATAATATCAGCTTTCGTGGATGTTTTGTTTATTCACAGCCTTTTATGTCATATGATTTTTGTTTGAATTGGTTGTTATTTGTTTTATTCTATTTATTGAATGAACATTTTTATTTATATTCTAATAACATCGTGTATAGCCTAATGCAATTACTATTAGATCATTATTTTAAATCGATAATAATGCTCAATTAAACATAATACTAAAATATATTGATATTTTGATATGTGCTTATAAAAAAATGAATTTTTAAGAAATTACTGCCACTTACGTGTATAATAATTGAATTTCAACCAAACTTTTGATACCCGCATTTTCAATTATTATCAACATTTAGCGAAGATAAGGTATACATGTTATGAAATGTTGATCACTTTTTTGCTTCAGTTGTTGGAAAAATATTTTCACATGTTTTTATTTTTGAATTGTCTTTCGATAGAGCCATCAACTACCGATGATGATTTCCATATCCGTACATTTCCATTGTAGTTATGTTCATATCAACCAACGAGAACAAGATACTTGAATGAAAGATGATGCATTCGAAGCGCCTAGTTTCTTGAGGAAAGTGTGCAAGTGATGAAGGACAGTTCTTATAACATTCTGAGAATGGCTTCAGTGAAAAATTTGCTATTGAATATATATAAACTTCATCATTTATCGTATAGTGACTGTTGAGTTTTATAATATGGTTCATTTAGTTTGGCCCTTCTGAACTTGAGACCAATATTTTTTGTGCGTATCGCTTTTGTTTCGAATACTACATTGTCTGTCTGCCATCTCAATTGTCTTTCATGCCTAAACTTGTTTATCGGTACAATTTTCAGGATTCCTCTGAACATTGGTTTTTTCATCTTGTCTCTTTTAGTTATGCCTTATAATGTTCCAAGGAAACGCATGCAACCGCATTGTTTCTGCTTTCTATCGGTCGGTAGCCTGGCGGTTCAACGTGGGTGCTTTGTTCACTCACTCGAATTGACTGCCGTGTTGGTCAGTGGTTCAAGCTCCAGTCTGAACGATCGATTTTCACTTGCTATCCTCCATCCCGTGTTAGGAATCACACGTTAAAAGGTAAGACCTTGTCAATCCTTAGCTCGCACAAGTTTCGACTTCTGAGGTTTGTCGTTCGTAACATTGCGACAGCTGGTTAACGGAAAAACAGATTTTTTTAAAGCAGATTTTTTAGTGAACACTAAATATTTCAGATGAAGTGAAGTATAAGAACTGTCAATGAAAAGTATGTGTGCAAATCAAATAAATGTCATTTCAAAGCTATCTCATTTCAAATAATGCATTGAAATAAGAACTACAACTTGAAAAAGCCAATATCTGAAAAATTATTTAGGTAAGCATAGGAAACCCCGAAATGAAATGAAAGATAATTTAATTTGATATTGCTCAAACCAAAAAATACACGATTTTCTATTTGAAATAACAAAGTTATATTTGTCCGAAATTATTAAAAAGTAACAATGATTTTTGAACATTCTGTATATTATTGAGAAACGGGTTTCTTACGTTGGTGTACTATCTATAATTTGAAAAAATATAAATTCCGTTCAGAAATATTGTACTTTCATAATAATACAAAATTGTCTTTCTCTTGAATCTTCAAACGTAATTTACTAGGAAAAGACGCTTTCTTGATTGAAAAAGTTCATCAAATTTTCTCGAATGAGTTCAAATTATTTGAAAAGAAGATGGAATGGTTTTGATATTGATATTCGACACTGATCGCTTGAAGAGAATGTTCAGCATGAATTTTCTCCTACTTGGTTTGATTTTCGGTATGATATGAATAGTACTAAAATTTCAAACTTCCATTGATTCAAAAAAAGTTTCAAGTATTAAGTTAGAAAGTATACGCAAACCATCAATTTATAATAACCTAATACGGAATATGTCTCAAATTTCAACTCAATCATTTATTGAAAAATTACATTCCTTAAACTTTACTAATAGTGAATAACTACATTTTTCAGCCAAGTCTTGTATATATCAGATGTTTCTGCTCAACATATTCACGAGGTGACTTTTTCTACTTCACTGTTACAATTTAGCATTTTGGCCGCAAAATTTGAATCTGACATGCCCGGAAGTCGTAGTAACTCGTATATTACAAGGTTCCATAACAGCGGTGACAGACTCTCCCCTGAGGACGATCCCTTGCTTTCCATGCTACTACGGTTTCTTCCATAAAGGTTGTGTATACCAGTCTTCCTATAAACATACAGTCTATCCAGCTGCAGTTTATGTCATCGATCTCTCCTGTCTTCGATGTCTAGATGATTAATTCTTGGGACGTATCATCACATGCACCCTCAATATCCAGGGAAGAAGCTTGAACAATTTCTTCTTCTTCTCAGCATTTCTGTAGTGACTAGACATAGAGCCATTTCCATCGACATACCAGATCTGTAGGCTTATTGTGGTCTCGATATGCAACTGTTTGATAGCCAGTGAAACTTTCATAATATACCTGTCGAGTAGTTTTTCTCCTTCGTAATGCAAAAGAATTGAGATTGTTCAGTCTCAAGGTTTCCCAGGTTTTGAAATGAAGGTAGATCTAATCAGTCTCCACGTTTTTGGTATGTATCCTAAGGTCAAACTTGCTCTGAGCTTGGAATGAGTTTATGATACACTTGATCTTCTTCAAATATTTCTTTACCAAGCCAATCCTTTCTCGAATTTGTGATTTCTGACTCAGGATGTGCTCCCAGAGAAGCTATGTCATAATCTCTTCTCCTGGTTTCATATTATTTATTGAGCTCTGAGGTCCTTGAGTTTGTTTAACATCCTTATATTACCTCCTTCACAAGACTCACCACTTCGAATTATTCCGATACGTACCTTTGGTATTCATCTCATACACCTCACTGCCTTTCCTTTTTGAAGTTTTTTAGAGGTTGTTATGCCATCTGTTCCATATTTTTATTCCGCCAGAAAATATTTCTCTTTGATCTCTGGTGGACGACGATACAAAATTCGTTGTAAGTAGACATGATATCTCCCGGAGGCAGCAACTGAAGGCTCATTCAGAAATGGATACTAGAAATCTACAAATATGGCTCAATCATAACGTAAGTGGAAAGGACAAAATGAAAACTGATGAAAAAATAAATAGTTTTTGAAAAATAGAAAATCATTTTATTTTGTGAACATCCATTTCCCGGTCTGTCCTAAATCTGTTTTTTTGTCATCGTTTCTTAAAAGCGAAACTTGTGCGACTTGATGATGAACGAGATCTCACTTTCTGACGTGCGATTCTCAGCATGGGTTGAACGATAGGCAGGGAAAATATAGGCTCGAACCACCGTTTCATCTAGCAATCGATCGGATGAGTGGAATAAACCACTCTATGTTAACTCATTCCGTTATCCCCACTGCTGGTTCAGAGCCATTATATGGAGTTGAGGATCCGTGTCTGGTACAGTCTTCGGCTTTTTCGTTGCTCATGATAATGGAAGCCATAATGATTTACTGAAGGTAATCCAATGAAGTTGTTGGATGTTCAAATTACAAGAATCTCTCATTAATTTAATTAATGTCCGTAGCAACCTCCCCATATGAGTGCATCTGAAAATCAGCTATACAGCCAGATGATACATAAAATTCAACTATGCATGGATTTTTTGCCTCTGCCTTCATTGATTCACTCAGGAGAAACTTGTTTCTACTGCTGATGCAGATTCTGCTTCTGCTGCAAGACAGAGGTATTAGATATTTTGTTCTTGAAGAGACTATAGGTTGCGTCCTTGAAATGGGAAGCTCTTGCTTTCGATCCTATGTTACAAAGAAGACATTTCGGGTGGTTTAGTCGATCTTTATCTCCTCTGAGGATTTCAAGGTCAGATTCTGTGTGGTACATAATGAGCTCCTCAAGTTTCTCTGGTGGACATCATCCACAGTGGAGCCCTGCATTTGAGACAAGGTTTTCTTCGACGATAGGACGTCCGGTATATTGAGAGTTCCGTTTGTGGTATTGAATGGACTCGGAGTCATACGTCCTTTTGGTACAGCTCAAAGCTGTAATTATGCGACTCACTGTTAGTAAAATATGCCGAAACAAAAAAGTGTGTAGATAACTGACTAATCAAGTTAATTATTCACACATGTCCGGTTCCAAAGGTCTCATAAATTTTCTTTAATCAATAATGAGTTTCCAAATTACACCACGGAGGCCTTGATTCCAATAAATTCTCATAATATCTGGTACCAAATCCTCTTCAAAATATTTAATAGGCGCCTTTGCTTTATGCTATTATTCACACCCATATCCACCTATCCTGAAAATGCTTCACAACTAGTCATTTCGAAAATCTTCTGATTATACTCATGTATAAAGAGCCGTGACTGCTCTTACGAATGAATATCGCTAGAAGGTATAATTGTATAAATAAATCATGCAGTGTGGTGATTACCGTTAATGGCGAGTTAATTATAATGTCCCTTGTGCGAGGGCGGAATATTCGCAAGGGAGTGAAAATAACAATTTTGCGTCAAATCCCCCTGGTTTACATAAAAGCTACAGAGAATCCGAGGGGGGGCGGTTATTGATTAGCAAACCGAACAAGTTGAAGCTGAAAGGATGACACGTAAATCACTTTATCAATGCTTCTGAGCCAATTGAAATAGTTCCAAAACCAGTCACTTTCAGTAAATTCTGCAGGAGATTAAAAAAACGAAAGCGCTTCTTCAATAAAAACATTTTGGCATTTCATGAAGTATAATTTTAGACAAAATATCTATTTACGATATGAGTTTTAGAAGTAAGGTTTTATTTTGGAAGTAAAAAAGTAAAACATACTTTTAACACCAATATCATACAAAGTTTTTTGTACAACTGTCCTGTTTTCATAATAAAATGGAGACATTTAATATTTCTGTAAAATACATTTTGGCATCTTTTGTCCGTTAACTATTTCCATGTTATGACATTTGCTGTGAAGTGGCCATGTCAAGTGATACCGAATCATCAGGTTACTTCTTAGCTGGTGAACACTTAAAAACGTCGAAGGAAATTTCAGCGAAACCATCTTCTTAGCCTAGTAGAGAAATAAAAAAGATGGAACTCGTCAACTTTGTAAAGCGAGTTTTCAATGATAAAATCGAGTGCGCTCGTTAAAAATGATGTTAATACAAGCAAATTGTTCAAATTCCAAATACAAATACTCAAATTATAAATGCAGTGCTAACCCAGTTGGTATAAACACGTTTGGAAAAATGCCCTCTACCATTACTGAGTTTCCGAACCTCCCGGGACCAAAGGTCACTGTTTCAGAAGGGTTTTTAATTCTTTACTAGCAGAATCAGGAGCAAATGTAACGTATAGTAAGAAGCAAGGAGGATGGAAGTCTACAACAGTAGCTGAGAGTTACATCGATCAATGTATCTCTTATAAAAAGGCTATTGCTGAAAGAATAATCCCAACAGCTATCTCCAGCGTTACAGCATCGTCCTCTTCACTTCAAGAATTAAATGTTAATGCCCATGAAATTGTCAACTTATATAGTTCAAATATATTACAAGGCTCTTCAACATAGCAAGGTATTAATATCGGCAGTTATTCTGATTGTACTTTTCATATTGTTGTTCAGAAAGAATGATAATAATGTAATGAATGTATATAATACATTTGTAACACAATTGAATTGTATATATATCTATTGTTCATTATGAAACTTCCTTGAAAATTGAATAATTATGTTTTGTTTATTGTTATTTGGTCAAAAAAAAAATTTAACACTAGTGTAAGAAATATTTTTAACACGCTACTTTGTAAACATCATCTTTTAATTTTCTTGACAACCATTAAAAATGTCACTTTTAATGACAGTTGTATAAAGAATATATTTCCTTTGAAAAAAATTATTACACTAATTGTTTCTGAACTGTTACCAAAAGTTATAGTAAAATTCGAACAGTCAAAGTGATGAGTGTGGAATAAAAGTATGTAGATTTGTAGACACTGTAAAACCATTTTAGAGGAACTGTGAAACTCCAATGTGAATATATTCATTGCTTTAAACAATATGTTCTTATTCAGCATCAACTTCATGTGCAACACTTTGAAAACAGAAAATGCATGATGCTGATATTGATATCAATAAATCATCAAAAAATTATTTGATGAAGTTTCTGTATTTCAGGGTGAAATTGTGACTTATATTTTGCTTTAGACTTCATCTCACCATATAGGATGGATTTTCCCTAAAGTGACAATTACATTACAGTGTCACTAATGAAATTGTCATCATGTGGATATTTTCTTTTCAATAACTTCATTGAAAATTTAACTATAGCATTAATTTCTGCTTCCACCAACAATACTTCTAGGTGAGAATAAATCACCCACTAAATGGTCGCGAAATATATCTACCTAAACACTTTTACAGTTTTACAGACTACAGTTTTAATGGGTTGTAGGTATATACAGCATGACTAATTCTGGGGTTCATATCGCACCAATTTCTTTAGTTATAATAATCCACAACATACGAAAGAACACTTTGAAAAAGGTAATATCAGATGAAACATTTCATTGAGAATTATATACTCACTCAGAAGCTTACAGAATTGTAAACAGCAATCTAAATCGCTTTCATCCAACTCTTGAAGTAATTTCACTTTTATGGGGATTAAAAATAAATGATTTTCAGATTTTTTTTTTACTTTAAAATTCTACTTTCAATTTGTGAAATTATAAAACAACAATAAAAATCAATTGGCGCTCCTGGTCGATTTCATTGATTCCAGTGGGGCATTATCTTTTTTAGCTGCAGCATCACATTATCTTATGATCTTGATCTGCCTCTCTCTCATAAAATGAAATGTAGGGTGTCTTCAGAGGCTACAATAGATTCTATCCATCGCCAGAACACTTCGTGATACGACTATCGTCAAACTTAAACCAGTCCGTTTCTTCTTTGAACAAGTCGTAATAATGACCAAATTTAACGCCAGAACCACAGTGAACAATGACTGCATGAATATTATAATAGTGGTCTGCTAGATTGAAGTGTTCATCTATTTCGAACCTTCGGAAGAGTTTGGCGCTTCTGTTAGAGGTTGAGTCTTGTTTGAAAATCATCAGTGTTATTATTAGATTGACTGGTGCATCAGTTATACTTGTTTTCTTATAACAGTCAGTTAGTTTGGCGCATGTTTGACAATACAGTCGATCATCACCTGTTAAAATTTCCATTTTCAGATGATTTAACAATAAGCTTTGCACGGACTGGTTATTAGTCATATTTAGGAAACGCTAGATGATGTTCTAGAAATTCACATGCGTTCTCGCTACCTTGAATACTGTGCCAAGAAACGGGAGATAATAGTGATGGATACTCATTAACAGGTTATTATTAGATATTGAGCATATTTTGACTGAAATTACCAATGTTTATCACTTCATTAAATTATGATATTATTATAAGAAATCGTATTCACTTACTATTTAGAAAATAGATTTTGAACATATACAAAATATAAAAGATGTAAAATTGTGAAAATTAAAATAGACATCAGTTTCCAATTTAATCTCTAATGATAGGGTAGACTGGGTACAATTGTCACAGTTTTTCCTAACCAGATTCTGATTGCTGACGTTAAATAACATTACGAGGAGACATGTCTGGTTTCAGATTCAGAGTAACAGCTTGTGATTCTTTGTAAGCTTCTAGAATTGCATATCTCGGTCACGTTTTTGTTCGTACAGCGATTTAGAGTGATGTAGGCATTTGCCTAGTAATTACAGGTAGTAATCCACAAGAAAACTCAGTTACAGGAAGGTCTAGTAGGACTCACAGGGATCAGAGAAAGTAGCAAATAAAGAGTTTTGTTCACACCTAAGGTAGGCTTTTAAGACCCACCATTGTTGCTGTTTTATCTGTTATGTAATGTCACTCATGACATAACTCATGACAACTCTTTTATAAAGAAATTTAATTTGTGAGTCAATGTATTAGTTTATTGGTAATGGATCCCTATATTCGTGAGTTCGATTTGAAGCAAATAGAGACTTATGTTTTAGATAGTGTGAGCGAATTGAACGAAATTTATAGTATAAATAGTTTGAATAAAAATTTCAAGATAATACACAACAATAATATTCGAAGCATTGCAAAAAATATAGATG